>VSMD01082561.1:0-13788 GCA_008750895.1 Mirza zaza
AAGAGGTCTGCAGACTCCTGGGCCCCCGACCTGGCTGCAGGGGCACCCCCAGCTCTGCCAGGCTGCGGCCAGGCACCGCCGGTCCGTGGAGACCACGCCCCCTCGTGGCCGGGAGCCACCCTGCACCTCGACCTCTCCCAAGGTGGAGAATTTGCATCTTTATTTATTTACTTTTTGAAGAAAATACATTTCTGAAAAGCTGAGAACACAAACAAATCATTTAAGGCATATAGGCTGATATCTCAAGGAATCTCATAGTAAAGAGTTTTGGAGAAAGCTGTTTTGGATTTTCCAAAAGCCAAAGCAAAATTTTCTCTCTTTTAACACTTCCCTGCTAAGTCAGGAGGATGTGATGTCTGCAAATTGTTGTTTTAACTATTTCCCAGCTCTATGGAGAATATTCACATGCACATATGCTTTGTGAGGTTACGGCACAACGTCTTCCACTTTTTTTGTTATTCTAACAGCGGCATCAGGGCAAATACTTCCTCTGTTAAATGAACTGCAAAAGCAAAGGGCTCTGAAAACTCGGCTTCCCACCCGTGTGCTGTTTGTGCTCAGTGGGGGCAGACTCCCGAGCGCCGTGCTGTGAACTCATTCTCAGGCATCGCGTCTGCGTTATGTAACGCCCTGTGTTAGGTGCTGGTTGTTATTGGTGGTGGTTGTGGAGGAGGAGGGCGATGTTTTAAGAAAACATCTCAGGGGCCTCCATCCACCTTAGACACAACATACACATATGACACAACCCACAAACAACTACAAAACAGCAGAGTCTAAACTAGACATACATGTGCTGAGAGCAGTCATCGGCGTGGGGGAAGGCTGATGGCAGGACACCTGCTGGAGACTTGGTGGCGCGGAGGCTGGGCGAATGCCAGGCCCACAGACTAAGGCCTTCGGGGGGGCTGGGCTGGTGTTAAGGAGGAAGCCAGCATCTACCCGTCTTTGGAGATACAACCATTAGCCCAAGGCACCGTGGCCCACCTGGCACCTACATTCACCGTTCTGCCTTTGCAAAGACCCCACACTTCTCTGCAACTTCCTCACCATTTGGCTGCCACACAGCATCAAATAGGAAGCACCGCCAGGGACACTTGGCCCACCGCACAGCTCTTCCTGTCCCTAGCAGACGTGGAGCTGCACGGGGGCTTCAAAGTACCCCTTATCAGCACAACTGGTTATTCCCTCATCCTGCTCCTGCCTCTATCTTTGAAGGGAGCAAAGCAAGTCCTTTGGATCCTGGAGCCCTGAGGGCTGCCGAGCCCAGAAGCCAGGTATGCTCACTCTCTGCAGAGAACACCTGGGCAGGGCTGGTGCAGTCCCTACACATTGATACAGGTGGCAGCTGTCCGTGCTATGACTGCCCTGGAAGTTTGTCCTAGTCACTAGGTTCAATACAGTGGGCATGGATTATGAAATTCAGCACATGAAGCAGGGTAGCTTGAGGGCAGGAGCCAACTGTTTTCAAACACGTTTCAGACCAAGGTCATTAGTGAGGAATGTTGGACTGAGGGATTCCACTGGGCCTGTCCATTCTTCACTAGTAATTTCTCAAAGGCAAACAGAAGGCCAATTTACTCATCTACAGTGGGGAATGCAATTGCCACACAATTTAAAAATACTCAGGAACCAGAAAGTTCTTCAGCAAACAAGAAACTCAACTAAAGACAATCAGATAAACCAGATAGCTAATGACAGCAAGTCAAGAAAGCCCAGAGCAGCCATGTTACCACCCCAAGTTCCAGCCCCTTGGAACCATGTCTACACCTGGATTCCACCAGGACTTCTACACACGCAGGAGCCAGCTTCTCCCAAGACCATGAGGAGTGAATATAACCCCAGGCAGTTGCCCACCCACTGCTTTTGGAATGGCTCAAGGCCTGTTCCCTGGGAGGGATTCTGCTGTCAGTGATGATCTCAGCTTTTGGACTTATACCTGTTTGGATTTGGCTAGTCTTGGGATGACCCATCCAGACTATGTAATCTGGCTTCTGATCAGGACAGCGTTGCTCCTGGGCCAGGGTAGGGGTCAGGGGTATCATTCAGATATTTTTGGTTCTAGGTAACAGAAACCCTATCCAAACCGGCTTACTTGGCAAAGGATATTTATTGTGTCATTTAAGAGGAGGTCCTGTGGAGAGCGTGCTCCAGGTCAGTGGATACAGCATCTCAACGGGGACTCAAAGATCCCAGTTCATGTGTTCCTTTGTTCACGCTTCCCCTCCACAGGGCGCTGTGCCATTTGCCCTTCATGCATGAGACGGCTGTCGGTCCACAGCATCCAGGTCTAGAGACGGTTCTCAAGAGTTGCAACCTGGGGTGGTAACATGTCTGCCTTGAGCTTTCTTAACTTGGTGTCTTTAGCTATCCCGTCCTTCTGATTGTCTTTGAGTTTCATTGAAAAACTTTCTAGTTCCTGAGTATTTCCAGATTGTGTTGCGATTGCATGCCCCATTGTAAATGAATAACAGAATGTGTGGCCAAACATTTGATTTTTGCCAATCTGTAGGTGAAAAGTGGTATCATAAGCGTTATTTCAATTTTAATTTCTCTTGTTAGAAGTAAGGCTGACCATTTTTTCATATACTTAAGGGCTACTTGGTTTTCCTTCTCTGTGAACTTTGTCTTCACATACGTTGCCCACTTTCCATTTGGGCTGTCGGTCTTGGATGCTGGTTTTGCCATCTCTCTGCTCTGGCCTTCTCAGCACTTGCTTCCGGCTCAGGCTGGAACCAAGATGGTGGCAGCAGTTCCGGACACTACAAAGTCCCCAAATTAGGAGTATCTCTTCCTGTATGTAACTAAACTGGTTCCAGTTCCCCCTACTCCCTTTTCTGTCTCTTCTAGAGACAAGCAGAGCTAAAAACGACTTCTCAGCCTGCCTTGCAGCTGGGGGTGGCCATGTGACCCAGTCCTGCCCAGAGAGATGACGTGGAAGAGTGCTGTGGGATTTCTGTGAAAGCCCTGGTCAGAAAAGGGACAGTGTCACGGCCACAGTCCCTTTCTTCCTGCTTTAATGTGGACAGAATAGCTGGAGTGACAATCTTCTTGGCACCATAAAAGAAAGACCAAGAGAGTCATAGAGATGCTGCTCTTAGTACCAATGACAGAAACTGCCTACACCCATTTTATACTGAGATCATTAAGTATCTTTACTCTTAAACTACTGTTAACGGGGGGACTTCTGTGACCTGCTGATAAGGACATTTCTAACGGATAGACTGTGGCTTTCTC
Organism: Mirza zaza; assembly: GCA_008750895.1. Taxonomy (NCBI): domain Eukaryota; kingdom Metazoa; phylum Chordata; class Mammalia; order Primates; family Cheirogaleidae; genus Mirza; species Mirza zaza. Next base: position 3,235 of record VSMD01082561.1, read on the forward strand.
TTAGGAGGGACAAACTTCCCAGAAGTAACCCTTTCCCCTTCCCTGGACTTCTGCTCAGGTATTGGTCAGATCAGGTCACATGATCTTCCCTGAGTCAATCACTCTCAAGGGAAAAGGATGGCCCTTAGGCCAGCCAGGGTGACTCCTGGCATGTGGGGTCAGCCTTCCCTGAGGCCTATGGATGCAAGGAAAAGAGGTGGAAATTGGGGAGAAAACGATGACACTTTTAAAAAACAGGAAGTGAGGAATGGCTGTGGGCAGGCAGCCAGCAGTGCAGGGAGTGGCCCTGGCTCAGGTTTGGGCCTGGGGGGAGCGGCATACCTGTGCCTCACCTGCTTGTACCAGTTACGCAACCACATGGCTACCGGGCTCTGCTGGGCTCCGCCTGGGTGCACAGGTTTGCAACACGTTCCACCTGTGCGGCAACAAGGTCGTTTGAATGATAAATTGACAGTTAGTTACCTTAGCTACACTTCTTTCAACGAAGTAAAAAGAAACAGATGTATCTCCTTAAAACAAAGACCAAAACAAGCCAGGTAAGGCGGCACACCTGTACTCCCAGCTACTCGGGAGGCTGGGGTGGGAGGGTTGCTTGAGCCCAAGAGTTTGAGGCCAGCCTGAGCAACAGAGCAAGACCTCCACCTCTAAAAATAAAAACAGATATATCAAGGGTCGAATGTACTTACATAAAAATAGTAAATAGAAAAAGAGTCTTTTAAAAAAATGCCAAAAACAAAGACAACTTTCCTTAATACTAATAAATTACACTAGACCCCTGACCTCCAGCAACTGATAAAAAAATGTTGAACAGGACAGAGCCTTTCACCATCTACCTGGAGAACTGCCTTCACCTTGACATCAATCCACTGATTTTAGGGCTGTGATAATTCAATCTACTATATCTGATGTAATTTTTCTGGTATCTACTCTATGTTTCTTCATCTTCTTGGCTCAGCAAAATAAGAAGCCCGTTAGGAGACCTGCTGAACCCAACGTCTCTGTGCCTCGAATCAGGAGCGGAGGTTGATCTGTTCTTTCAGCTGATGAACCATTCTAGCTCACGTGAATCATCACGTCCTTTTCTAGGGGTTTCTTTTTCTTTTTTTTTTTTTTTATGAGACAGAGTCTCACTCTGTTGCCTGGGCTAGAGTGCTGTGGCATCAGCCTAGATCACAGCAACCTCAACCTCCCAGGCTCAAGCAATCCTCCTGCCTCAGCCTCCCAAGTACCTGGGACTACAGGCATGTGCCACCATGCCCGGCTAATTTTTTCTATATATTTTTAGTTGTCCAATTAATTTCTTTCTCTTTATAGTAGAGACGGGGTCTCGCTCTTGCTCAGGCTGGTTTCGAACTCCTGACCTCGAGCGATCCTCCCACCTCAGCCTCCCAGAGTGCTCAGATTACAGGCGTGAGACACCGTGCCCGGCCTTTTCTAGGGGTTTCTGAGTCACCCCTTAATCTTGCTCAGCCCTCTGTCCCGATAGTTGAAGTCATCATTGCCTTCCTTTTCAGAAACGGGAATGTCCTTTTGACACTAACTTTCCAGCTCGTCTTTCATTGTCATTTTTCAGAGACCTCTGGCAGGGGCTCAGCACCCCATTTCTTAGCAGCCAAGGATAGAATCAGGCCTGGCTAAGGGACCCATATTTCTCTTGAATAGCCTGCTTATTGTCATTACAAATTCTTCAGCCCGTCTTGGACTAAGAGCTAGTACCTCCCTGGCAATGCTCACGCACACACTTCCCTCCCAGGTTGGAAACGTAGGCCCCCCCGGCCCCCTGCATGGGTCCCACCCTCAATTTGGGCCTCCACCAGCACCCCGCCCCCATCCCCCCACAGCTCCTAGCAGGAGGCCTGCTCCTTCTGCACAGAATCAAAAGTTCCTTTTAATTGTTTTCCCTGGCAGTATTCTATTGCAGTTGTTTATTTCCTCCATTATTAAAAAGTAACATAAGCTCACGAAAGAAAATGTAGAAAATCCAGGTAAGTAGGAAACTAAAGTAAGGAAAAAGCAGCTGACTGCCTCACTACCTGAACTTAAGCATAGTTAACATTTCCATGCCTCAGGGAAGCTATCCTAACAGGTCTCGTGTATCTTTTCGTGTCTTCTTTGTAAAATTTCCTTTTAAATCTGAGGTCTAATTATCAACATTTTATATACCCTTCAACAGAGTAATTCTACTTCTACAGAGTCATTGTGAATGTGGGCAGAGGTTGAATTCCCCAGCAACTTGAGCACAAGGCATGGACAGGTGCAGGCGTGGGCCAAGGATGCTCCTGGAATGGCTCGTACAAGCCCAGAATAGGTCCCTCATTCGGACAGTGATGCTTTCTGGGGAGGAGGAGGTAGAATTGAGGACAGAGGGGTATGCTTTTACTTTATACACTTACAAAAACCCAAGAAAACAATCATTTTTGTAGAGATTCTTTCCCTAGTTTTTTTATTTCTGATACTTCCAAATTTTCTTTTTTCTTTTCTTTTTTTTTTTTTTTTTTTTGAGACAGAGTCTCACTTTGTTGCCCAGGCTAGAGTGAGTGCCCTGGCATCAGCCTAGCTCACAGCAACCTCAAACTCCTGGGCTCAAGCGATACTCCTGCCTCAGCCTCCCGAAGTAGCTGGGACTATAGGCATGCGCCACCACGCCCGGCTAATTTTTTCTATATATATTAGTTGGCCAATTAATTTCTTTCTATTTATAGTAGAGACAGGGTCTCACTCTTGCTCAGGCTGGTTTCGAACTCCTGACCTCGAGCAATTCGCCCGCCGTGGCCTCCCAGAGTGCTAGGATTACAGGCATGAGCCACCGCACCCGGCCATACTTCCAAATTTTCTATGGGGAGTGTATGTTGCTTTTGTTATCACAAAAATGTAAAATATCTGTTATGGGCTGAGTATGTCCCTCGAAAATGCATATGTTGAAGCCCTACTCCTAGGACTTCAGAATGAGGCGGTGTGTGGCGGTAAGGTCTTTAAAGAGGTAGGTCATTAAGTTAGAATGAGGCCCTTAGGGTGGGCCGTGATGCAGTATGACTGGTGTCCTTACAAGGAGATTAGGACTGAGACACTCAAGAGGAGAAAGTATGTGAGGAGACAGGGAGAAGACGGCCAGCTGCAGGCCATGGAGAGAGGCCTCAGGAGGAATCAGCCCTGCTGACACCTTGATGTCAAACTTGTAGACCCCAGAATTGCAGGAATCAATTCTGTTGTTTGAGCCGTGGCACTCTGTTATGGCAGTCCCTGCCAACATGTCATTTTATTTTATTTTATTTTATTTTTTTGAGACAGAGTCTCGCTTTGTTGCCCAGGCTAGAGTGAGTGCCCTGGCATCAGCCTAGCTCACAGCAACCTCAAACTCCTGGGCTCAAGCAATCCTCCTGCCTCAGGCTCCTGGCTAGCTGGGACTACAGGCATGCGCCACCATGCCAGGCTAATTTTTTCTATATATTTTTAGTTGGCCAATTAAATTCTTTCTATTTTTAGTAGAGACAGGGTCTTGCTCTTGCTCAGGCTAGTTTTGAACTCCTGACCTTGAGCGATCCTCCCGCCTCGGCCTCCCAGAATGCTAGGATTACAGGTGTGAGCCACCACGCCCGACCCAATCCTACACTCTTTTTTTTTTTTGAGGCAGAGTCTCACTTTGTTGCCCAGGCTAGAGTGAGTGCCCTGGCATCAGCCTAGCTCACAGCAACCTCAAACTCCTGGGCTCAAGCAATCCTGCTGCCTCAGCCTCCCGAGTAGCTGGGACTACAGGCATGTGCCACCACGCCTGGCTAATTTTTTTGTATATACATTTTTAGTTGGTCAATTAATTTCTTTCTATTTTTAGTAGAGACAGGGTCTCGCTCAGGCTGGTTTCAAACTCCCGGCCTCGAGCAATCCGCCCGCCTCAGCCTCCCAGAGTGCTAGGATTACAGGTGTGAGCCGCCACGCCCGGCCCAATCCTACACTCTTAAATGCCAGACCATGAAGTAGTGGAGAAGTAAGGGTTCTTGACTGTATGTGGGATTATTGGGAAAAATAATTTACAAGAATGTTTATTGCAGGGCTATTGTTTTTTCAGAGACACTGTACTTGCAAACAGGGCTATTTAGAGTAGTGAAGAATTGGCTCCCAAATACGAGTTGTCTTAAAGGAATTATGGTGCATTGTTTGACAGACTTAGCAGCCATCTAAGATGATGGTGCGGGCAACGGTGCAGGTACCTTCGTCCTCCCCCAATCTCAAACCACAAGGTCATTTTTCCTTTGAACTTTCCAAGCTGCCTTCCTTAAGTGAGGGCTTCAGGAGGTCATTCCCAGCCTCGCCCTCCCTGAAACTCACTGCTGATATGAGGCGCTGTGGTTGCTGTGTACCAAGATTTTGCTCCAGCTGGGATTGGAACACAGGCACCTAAAGGGTAAGATCCTTTAGTTTCTCCCACCTTCACTTCCTCTGTAAAGCAGAGAATATAACAGCAAGCAGCCCTCCCTGCCCTACTTCTTTTTCTGAGACAGTCTTGCTCTGTTGCCTGGGCTAGAGTGAGTGCCATGGCATCAGCCTAGCTCACAGCAACCTCAAACTCCTGGGCTCAAGTGATCCTCCTGCCTCAGCCTCCTGAGTAGCTGAGACTATAGGCATGTGCCACCATGCCCGGCTAATTTTTTTTATTTTCAGAGACAGGGTCTGATTCTTGCTCAGGCTGGTCTTGAACTCCTGCCCTCAAGTGATCCTCCTGCCTTGGCCTCCCAGGGTGCTAGGATTAACCCCCAGCACCTTCCCCTTTTTTTAAAATCCTAATGGCGGTGAGGTTTATAAAGGTGACAGGACGGCACAGTGGTTAGGAGACCAGATTGCAGAGCCCACTCGGCTTAGTTTGTGGTTCCGATTCAGCCCAGCCGTTTCCTTTCTGGTGCCATTGGGCGAAGCGCTTAAGCCCTTTGGATTTCAATTTTCTCATCTGTAAAACGAGGATAACGAAAGCATGGGTGTGAGGACTGCATGGATTAATATATCTAAAGTGCTTGAGCTGGGCTGCAATTGCGGAGGCTGAGGCAGGAGGGTGACTTTAGCTCAGGAGTCTGGGGCCAGCCTAGGAAGCACAGCCAGAGCTCGTCTCTCAGAATAAAAAAGTGCAGTGCTTAGAAAGGCTGTCCCACAGGGTAGTCATCAGTCCTGTGCATCTCCTGAGCGCTGGAACTGTGGCTTGTCCAGATTGAGATTTGCTGTAACAGTACATTCTCATTGGATTTTGAAGGCTTCATGAAAAAAGAGAATATAAAATAAATTTACTAATAATTTCTTATGTTGATTGCATGTTGAAATGATAATATTTTGCATCTATTGGGTTAAGTATAATATATCATTGCAATTATTTTCATCTGAGGGTTTTTTGTTTTTTGTTAACTGCAGCTACTAGGCTGGGCGCAGTGGCTCACGCCTGTAATCCTAGCACTCTGGGAGGCCGAGGCGGGCAGATTGCTCAAGGTCAGGAGTTCGAAACCAGCCTGAGTGAGACCCTGTCTCTGCCAAAAATAGAAAGAAATTAATTGACCAACTAAAAATATATATACAAAAAATTAGCCGGGCATGGTGGCACATGCCTGTAGTCCCAGCTACTCGGGAGGCTGAGGCAGGAGGATCGCTTGAGCCCAGGAGATTGAGGTTGCTGTGAGCTAGGCTGATGCCAGGGCACTCACTCTAGCCTGGGCAACAAAGTGAGACTCTGTCTCAAAAAAAAACCCAAAAAACAAAAAAACTGCAGCTACTAGACTATTTACAGTTACATGTATGGTTTGCATTGTGTGTTTATGGGACAGCCACTTAGGACAATGGCCAGCATGTAAAGTCGATGACCGTTAGCTGCTATCTGTGTTCTGCACCTAGTACACGTAAGCGCTCATCCAATGGCAGCTTTTGTTCTAAAGTCTTCTCCCATGGGCCCCTGTCTTGCCTCAGGTTTGGAGATCTCCGCTTGGGAGGCCTCTGTTTCCCCTACCAGTTTGTGCTATTTGCAGGCAGTGAGAGCCCTGGCCTTTCCTTTTATCTTCCCCACCTCCACGACCTCTCCAGGGGCACCCTGCCCCCAGTCTCGGTATTTCTGTGCAGGTGGGACTCTCTTGGTGTCCAGTCCCCTGTCACCCTCCTGCCCCCTCCCCGCTGGCTCTGGGCCCAAGCACCTGTGTGCTCCACACTGAGCCCCTACACCTGGGCCAGCCATCACTCTGCCATCATCTTTCTTGGGTTTCTCTTTAGGCTGGGAAATTCTGAAGCTTGATCCTTGGTGCTGAGACAGGATGCTGCCAGAAGGTGTTATTGGCAGGCTGCCAAGAGGCTGCCCCCAGAGGCCTTCACCCTGACGAAGTCACCCCTGGGGCCCTGGGCCTGCCCTGGGCCTGGCAGCTGGTGGAGACGAGCCCGTGTCTCAGCTGCGGACTCAGACTAGTCAGTTTCTCAGGGGACCAGTGTTTGCAGCAGATGGCAAGTTTTCGGCGAGGTCAGTCGGCCAGAACAGTTTCCGTTTGGGGAAGTGTCTCCGTCAGCCACTGAGGCCCGGGAGGAGAGGTGTCAGGGCACGGCTGGAGGGCGGTGGCTAAATACACGAGGAACCCAACAGCTTTACAGAGAACGTCAACCAGAACTTGGGGGTGAGGACCCCCAAATTGAGGATTAGATGTGGCGAAGGTCAGAGAAATGAAGGGGGGGTGGGCAGAACAAAGTGACAGGGGCCAGGCCTGGGCGGTGTGTGTTCAGTGAGAAATGCCCAGCGGCAGGACTCCAAAGACCTTTTTTGAAAAAGAGTAGTAAAATACACCCAATACAAACTGCCGTCGTAACCATTTGTACCGTGTTTCCCCAAATATAAGACAGGGTCTTATATTTATTTTTCCTCAAGAAGACACCCTAGGGCTTATTTTCAGGGGAGGTGTTATTTTTTTTTAAGTACGGTACAGCCATCTACATTTATTCAAATAGAGGTAAGTTGTCTTCTTCTGGAACATCATTATCATTCTCCAGACGCTGAATCCCACCCTGAATTTCTTGCGACTCTATTTCCTTTAGAACCATTGGCCCCAATCTCTCATGTCGAGCAACAGAGCTCTCATGGGGCAGATGAGAAGGGCTGCTCGTCTTCTTTCCCGCTCCACGGCGAAATGCATGGGTTGTGCAGATGTGCTGCGTAGCCACGCCTGTCACTAGGTCTTATTTTTGGGGTAGGGCTTGTATTGCACAAATGCTTAGAAATCCTGCTAGGGCTTATTTTATGGGTAGGCCTTATTTTCGGTGAAACATGGTAGGTGTACAGTCCATTGGCATTAAGCATAGTTACCTTGCTATGCAACAGTCACCGCTATCCATTTCCGGGTCTCTTCGTCCTCCCAGACTGAAGCTGTCCCATGTGAGGGAGGGCAATCAGCTTCACTCAGTCGACAGACCCCAATGTTCGTCTTCTCCAAAAGCACAGTCACAGGGTAATGTGTAACCAAATATCCAAACACCTATGGCCCAGGCAAGTTGATGCATAAAATTAGCCATCACACCATCCTAATGTGTATGAGGTGGTATCTCATTGTGGTTTTCATTTTAAACTTTATTTATTTTTTTAGAGAGAGAGGGTCTCACTCTGTTGCCTAGGCTGGAGTGTAGTGGCGTAATCCCAGCTCACTGCAGCCTCCAACTCCTGAGCTTCAGGCAATCCTCCCACCTCAGCCTCCCAAGTAGCTGGGACTACAGGTGCACACACCACGCCTGGGTAATTTTTTTCATTCTTTGTAGAGATGGGGGTCTTGTGTTGCCCAGGAGTTTGGGGCTGTAGTGAGCTATGATTGTGCCACTGCAGTCGAGCCTGGGTGACAAAGAGAGACTCTCTCTCAAAAAGAAAAAAAAGAAAGAGAAAGGGGAACACAAAAGGGAACACTCTGGTATTTTAACATTTTATTGTGTTTCCATTTCTGGGCTCTCCTTGATTTGTAAAAATTAATTATTGAGTCAATAGAAAAGAACATAAGAAGAAATGGTTAGGGGATAGTAGATAATAATATATAATGAATACTCATTTACTCACCACACCATGTAAGAAATGGAAGATTACTTTCATTGTATGACTATTTGAGTTAATTTTTTTATATAGTGTTTGGTGAGGATCCACCTTCATGATGTTTATATCCAATTTTCCCAACACCATTTGTTAAAAAGACTGTCCTTTCCCCATTGAATGGTCTTGGCTGTCTTGTTGGAAATCATTTGACCAAATATGCGAGGGTTTACTTTTGGTTTTTTTTTTTTTTTTTTTTTTTTTTGAGACAGAGTCTCGCTCTGTTGCCCGGGCCAGTGTGCTGTGGCATCAGTTTAGCTCACAGCAACCTCAAACTCTTGGGCTCTAGCAATCCTTCTGCCTCAGCCTCCCAAGGAGCTGGGACTACAGGCATGTGCCACCATGCCCGGCTAATTTTTTCTATTTTTAGTTGCCTGGCTAATTTTTTTCCTCTATTTTTAGTAGAGGCAGGGTCTCACTCTTGCTCAGGCTGGTCTCAAACTCTTGAGCTCAAGCCATCCTCCTGCTTCGGCCTCCCAGAGTGCTAGGGTAACAGGCGTGAGCCACCCACATGTCTGTCTTTATGCCAGTCCCACACTGTTTTGATTACTGTAGCTCTGCAGTAAGTTTTGAAATTGGGAAGTGTGCATCTTCCAAACTCATTCTTCTTTTTCAAGATTGTTTTGGCTATTTGGGGGGGGGGGTCCTTTGATATTCTATATGAAGTTTAATATGGCTTTTTTTCTATTTGTGCCAAAAATGTTATTGGAACTTTGATAGCAAAGGGCTTTTAAGAACAGGACCTATAATACTCCATTGGAAATGTGTGTTTTCCTCCTAGGCACACCGCTCTGCTGCCCGAGCCTTCAGCAGAAGCTGTCTCTCACTTGGGGAGAAAGCTAAGAAATGGGCTCCTGTCTTTCTAGGGTGGAGGGAAGGCTTGGAGGTGAGAGGCAGGGACTCAGGAGGTCAGCAGGGCAGGATGGGGCTAGGGGCACAGAAGAATCTTCTCGAGCCCTGGAAAGAGTGGGGAGGACGCCAGGGTCCCACTGCCATGGCGTAGGATTAGGAGATGCTATTATATTTAGACGTTAAAGGCGAGGGCCGCACCAGCCATAACACTGGGCCCAGCCTTGGCATTTCTCAACCTAGGGACTTTGTCCCTGCCTGAGCTTGTGCCCTGCCTGGGAGGCCTGAATCTTGGCAAGGGGTGGTCTGGCTGCACACATGGGTGGCTCTGGCTATTGCAGGGTGAGGGCCCCACTCCAGCAAGGGGCCCTGCTCACTGTTCCTCTCTGGGTAGACACTGCCACCTTCTGGCTCTTTGTCAACTGACTGCCACCACCACCCTACCCTCCAAAATGGGTTTTCTTCTGACCAAGAAAGGATAGATCAGGCCGGGCGTGGTGGCTCACGCCTGTCATCCTAGCACTCTGGGAGGCCGAGGGGGGCAGATTGCTCGAGGTCAGGAGTTTGAAACCAGCCTGAGCAAGAGTGAGACCCCCGGCTCTACTATAAATAGAAAGAAATTAATTGGCCAATAGAAAGAAATTAAGGCCGGGCGTGATGGCTCACGCCTGTAATCCTAGCACCCTGGGAGGCCGAGGTGGGCAGATCGCTCAAGGTCAGGAGTTCGAAACCAGCCTGAGCGAGACCCCGTCTCTACTAAAAATAGAAATAAACTAATTGACCAACTAAAAATATATATACAAAAAATTAGCCGGGCATGGTGGCACATGCCTGTAGTCCCAGCTACTCGGGAGGCTGAGGCAGTAGGATTGCTTGAGCCCAGGAGATTGAGGTTGCTGTGAGCTAGGCTGACACCACGGCACTCACTCTAGCCTGGGCAACAAAGCGAAACTCTGTCTCAAAAAAAAAAAAGAAAAAGAAAGGATAGATCTGGGGAGATTTCCTTCACTGTCTTACACTCTTATCTTCCTGGGCTGCCACACAGGTCACCTGCATTACAGTCTGGGTGATCCCAATCTTTTCAGTCCTACATTTAAAAACAATCATTTAGCCAGTGCAGTGGCTCATGCCTGTAATCCCAGCACTTTGGGAAGTCAAGGTAGGAGGATCGCTGGAGGCCAGAAGTTCAATACCAGCCTGGGCAACATAGTAAGACCCTGTCTCTACAAAAAATAAAAAATTAGCTGGGCGCAGTGGCGCATGCGTGTAGTCCCAGCTACTAGGGAGGCTGAGGCAGGGAGATTGCTTGAGCCCAGGAGTTTGAGGTTGCTGTCACTGCACTCTAGCCTGGGTGACAGAGCAAGACCCTGTCTCTAAAACAATAAAAAATAGGCCGGGTGCAGTTGCTCACTCCTGTAATCCTAGCACTCTGGGAGGCCGAGGCGGGCAGATTGCTCCAGGTCAGGAGTTCGAAACCAGCCTGAGCAAGAGCGAGACCCCCGTATCTACTATAAATAGAAAGAAATTGCCGGGCGCGGTGGCTCACGCCTGTAATTCTAGCACTCTGGGAGGCCGAGGCGGGCGGATTGCTCAAGGTCAGGAGTTCAAAACCAGCCTGAGCGAGACCCCGT
>VSMD01082562.1:0-29840 GCA_008750895.1 Mirza zaza
AAATCCTGCCCAACTAGCCCCTTTGTGTGGAGCTATGGGGAGGGTTGGAGGGGAAGAAAGGAAGAGTCAATCAGAAGGCCGAGTGATAAGCTTTATGGAATGAACCAACTCACCAAGTGGGGAGGAGTATCCTATGGAGCCCACCCTCTCTTGTCCCTGGAGCTACCAAAAATGGAAAAAGAGGGAGGGGCTAGAACAGATGTTGATGTTATAGCACCATCATCTTTGATGCTGATCCTTAAACACTCACCCATGGCTCCTAAATTCTCCCTGAACAAGAATAAGATTGGTCCAAAACCTTAAGTGGGGCACTGGCTTGTAAGTAGGGACTGAGTATCTCCAGCTATAAACGGTTTGGAAGCAGGGGACTGGGCAGATGTTACATTATCATCACCAGAGAATGCAGCGTGAAGCACCCTGTTTGTTTAGTGGTGTTCAAACCAAGATTAAAAAGGACGCAGTTCGTGATTCACAACTAAGAAGTTGACACTGGGACAATCCACAGAGGTTATTCAGATTTCACCAGTTTTACATGCACTTGTGTGTGTGTGTGTGTTGCTATTCGATTTTATTGCATATGTAGATTGATGTGCACCAACATAACCAAGATACAGAACTGCTCCATCACCACAAGGCTCTGTTGTGTCGTCCCTTTGTAGCTATCCCCACATCTCTAACCCCTGGCAACAACTAATTTGTTCCCCATCTCTAAAATTTGGTTATTTCAAGAATATTATATAAGTGAACTCATCTTGTATGTGACCTTTTGAGACTGACCTTTTTTCACTCAACATAATTCCTTTGCGATCATTCCAAGATCATCCAAGTTGTCACACATATCAGTAGTTCATTCCTTTTTAATGCTACATAGTACTCCATGGTATGCATGTGTCCCAGTTTGCTCTTTTGAAGGATGTTTGGGTTCTTTCCAGTTTTTGGCATTTACAAATAAATCTGCCCTGAGCAACAACAACAAAAGAACAAAGTTCCTGTCTTCTAAGCCAATGATTCAAATTTAGTGCACTAATCCTAATCCTAGGAGTGGGGAGGAGGGTATACTGAAATGCTAATTCCCAGGGCCCCAGTTAGAAAAGTAGTCTGGGCTAGGGCCAGAAATCTGTGTTTCTAATATGCATGATCAGCTAATTCTAAAATACTAGTTGAAAACAACTGTGGGCTAAGAGGCTACAGCACAGTGCATTTGATAGAAACAAAAATAATTTCTATCACCATCCAAGAAAACTAACTTTTTATGAAAGAAGAAATAGTCTTATTGCTTGATACCATATTATCATGGAGATTTCAAAAATTGAATATGTATATTTCATTTTTTGGCAGTATGCACTTTACATTTATATTTTCAGGCTCGTTTTGTGTCTTGAAAAGGCTGAACGTTGAGCTGTTAGTTTGGGGACAGACGTGTGGAGTCACTTCAGGTGAAAGTCTCCAACAAGGCCAGAAAATCATGGGTCCTTTCTGAAACAGGTGGCAGAAGGACACCACTGATCCTATAAAACACAGTTATACCAGATTGTTCTGTTTAACTACAGAAAATATATGAATTCTGAGTATTTTTCTTCAAAAGTGGTGGGTTTCAAATTAAACTAGCCCATATTTGATTTTTTTAAACTACTATTTTTAATTTGAAATGTTTATTTAGGGAGACTGGCATGAAATACTTCAAATATTAGCTTATGTAGAAATAATAAAATTGTATACATAATAGAATAACATAACAAAATACTCTGGAAAGGAACCCTAAAAGTAACTATTTCAACACTCATCTGATGTTTGTCAGCCTGTAGAAATAGAAACTACAGGCCTTGGAAACATAAGAACTGTGTTTAAGTCTCAGTTTTGCCACATGGACAGCAGCTGTATAATATTAGACAGGTGGCTTAAGTTTTCTGGGCCTCAACTTCCTCACCTGTAAAATCATATGGTGACCATCATGGTCTCTTTGAGTCTTAACATTCTGTGATTTCCCTTTCTATAATCTTCATCTTCCTCTTCATATTTATTCATAAACTGAAGAAGAAAAACAAGCTGACTTTCACATTGCAAATTATCCCTCAATTTAGAATGAATGAATTAGAACATATGTACGAAGATAAAAAGGAACTAAACCTAAAAATAAAATGTCCTTATCTGAAACACTCAAAATTTGAATAAATTAGCTCCCAATAAAATCAGAAATGAAAGACATTCTCTGATATAGTGCTTAAAGACAATGGCAATAACCAAACCAATGGTGCTGTCACATAAAAACAACAACCTATATTTAAAGTGGAATTAATGTGTTCTTCAGTACAGCTAAATAGAGCTATCAAATATACAGTTGTTGTCCCAAATTATCTCTGGAGATACAAACTCATGCTTTAAGAACTAAAACTCAGCATCCTTTGATGCTTAATGGGATATGCCATCCTGATGAAACATTACTTTCATTGGTAAAGTGACTTCCTCTTGTCTTTCTAAGTAACCTATACAAAACCACTTGCAAACCTTAAAAGACAACATGGGTAACATCTCAATTTTAAAGCTTACTAATACAAATAAATAACTTTCATTCAGTGCTTTGCATTTTTTTCAAGCATAGCACATGGTATGAGCTCAATAATTGTTTACTAAAGGAATGATTTAAATTGAATAAAGCACCAGGCACTGGACAAAATAGAATACTGGTGTAGTTGAAACTACACTGGCATTAGCCTTGACTGCCTCTTGCTAGCTATACGATTGTTGGCAATTTATATAATTTTTTGAGCCTCAGTATTCTCATCTGTAAATGGGGATAATTCTACCCAAACTCTAAACTTAGTGGGGGAATTAAAATAGATAATACAAACAAAGAAATCTATGAAAAACTTTTGTTCAGATTATTCTTATGGTGAAAGTCTGAATACTTGCCCCCTAAGACTGGGAACAAGTCTGCTCTCACTTCTATTCAACACCATGCTGGAAGTCCTAGCAGGGCAATAAGATGAGAAAAAGAAATATTGGAACGGAAGAAATAAAACTGTCTTCAGATAATAGGATCATCTATGTAGAAAGTCCTGTAGAATCTATGAAAAATAAACTAGAACTATTAAGTGGGTGTAGCAAGTCACAGGACACAAAGTAAATATACATGCAGAACATACAGAAGGAAATGACATGATTGGTAACCTCAGAATCCAAACAATAGCCAGGTAATTTAGATAACAAAAAGAACCTAATGCCACAAGATCATGGCATGTACCCCATATCCTATTTTTCATGAATTTGCTCATGGTCTATATTCATAAGCTTGCCTTGAAAGGAAAAATTTAAATTTTTTTGGCGAGCAAATATATCTGTGAGATAAGCTAGTTTGCAAAGTTAATCTCAATCATGCACACAATCTTACAGAGTGGTGGGTTCCTTCTGGAAGTCCTGAAGTTCTTATTGCAACTTGAATAGACAAGGGAGGGCCTGTTGTAGAAGCCACTAAACTTCAGTATGAAGCAAATGTTGTTGTGGTCAGCACATATCTTGAGGAAAAGTTAAGAATTCATTGGACTGCTTTTAATGTGATTTGAAAATTTTAACAGATTTGTTAAATATTCATACAATTCTCTGGTGGGAAAGACTTCCCTGTATTTACATCAGTAAGTAAATTTTCCTATGGCTGCAATAGCTTACAGACGAGAAGCAAGCTTTCTTATTGATCTTGCAAGTAACTGAGAGCTTATGGAAGACTTCAACATTTTGCTGAAAAGCATGCAAGCATTTGTTATATAAAAAGCCATATAACTGATCTATATCCTCTCTAACATCTATAATTTTATATAACAGAAGTATCAGTTACTGGAATTTAGAAGTATCCATATACCTGCCTGAGCATATCCTGTGTTTTATGTGTCCTAAGATGGATTTTTATGGCAATATCAACTTTAGCTCTGTCCTATGCAAAAATCTGAGAAACCAAAGTGTTGATGTATAATTAATTATATTTTCTAACACACACTTAAGTAAACTGTCAAAATAAAAATGTTTGCCCATTTATCATCTAAGATTATCAGATACATCACCAACAGTATGCATACCACCTTGGAAAACACTGATATCGTAGGAAAAGCACTATAATTAGAGCCAAAATACCTAAATTCAAATTATAGTTCTGCTGCTTAAATTACCTTGAAAAGTTACTTAACATTTCTGAGCTTCTGGTCATTTTTAAAGGAAAGATATGCAATCAAAAGCTTATTTGGGGACACCGACATACAACCAAATACTGCCACATATTTCAAGTTTCATGTCTGCATTTGCATTTGCATATGAGCCAAGTGGGATTCAATGCAGTCACGGTGAATAAAACCTTCTTTATAGTTCAGACAGAGAAAAATGAGGGGAGAACTGAGTCATCCCAGGGCATACAATAGCACAGGCACGCTGAACTCAAAATAATCTGCACTTTAGGCATCAACACTATATTCAGGAGTTTCATTTCTTTAAAAATATGAATAATGCATTCATGCGAAAGGAAGACTAAATGATGTTACAGCATGAATTTTCATTGCAGCAGGACAGTTTTGTACTTAAGTTATGAAAAGAATTCAACACGATCACAATAACAGCCATGGGTCAATTGTCATTTTGACATTAGGATATACCAGGTTTTATTACCAATAGACTAAAAATCAAGCACTGTCACTTAGGGTATCACTGGGTGACAAGGCAATCATAAACATGGATGTGGGGTTTGAAATCTCATAGAAGTATTCCATACGTTCTAGAATACCTAATATCTGACTTTTAGATTTAAAAATGCTGATAGGAAGATTTAAATATCATCAGATTTTTCCTTATCATGACATTAGTACCATTATAATGTCAAATTTACCTTCATCTTATACTAACTTATCTAATCATCTATATGTAGGATGTTTTGGTAAGACATTTATACATGTGATTATATAGATGTGATTGATACAGTCACCATACAGTTAAGGAGTAGGCTAAATATGTGACCAAGGAAAAGAAAATATAAGACATTAGGCCAGATACAGTGGCTCACACCTATAATCCCAGCACTTTGGGAGGCCAAGGTGGGAGGAAGACTTGAGGCCAGGAGTTCAAGGCCACTGTGAGCTATGATCAAACCACTGCACTCTAACCTGGGCAATAGAGTGAGACTATATTTTTAAAATAAAATAATGAAAGAAATTATAACTAGATATCACATCTTTAAGACAACATCAGTTAAAGGCAAATAATCTGCATCTTTATGTTGATAGGAGTTTTCTGGTTCATTCTTGACTCTCAAAAAATACATGATTATAGTCCTAGAATGGGACGCATGTCCCACTCATACCACAGTTTTGATTAATGAAAGCCTGTGCTTATTTACTCAGGCCTTGTACAGACCTACTCCATCGGTTAGAATACTTTTAACAGCAAGTAAGAGAAATATCCTCATTCATTTTGCCTTTAATAAAAAGGATTTTTCCCTGTCATAAAATGTTCAGAGGTTAGGAAGTTCCATGGCTAATGTACCAGGTCCAACTCTTCTTCTCTATAAATCTGGTAACAAGAAGGCTTCAGCAGTTCCAAACATGGCACTCAGACACAACAGCATTCAGTGATAGCAAAGGGATTGCTTCTCCTACTCTATACTCCTTAAAACTGGGAAAACCTTTTCCCAGAAAAATATCAGTAGCATCCACCACATTTGATGGGCCAGAACTATGTTACATGCCTATCCCTAAATAAATGACTGAAAAGGAAATGGAACCAACATGAATAGTTGAAATCAATCAGGACTTAACCCTGAACAGGGGATAGTCAGGGTCACCATCCCATGGATCACTTGGGTAGAGATGGATCATTGTGAGCAAGAAAAAAAATGAAATGGGTACTAGATGGGCTTAGATAAATAAACCATGTCTTCTACTCATCACAATGTCCGAAATGGGCGTGGAAAGAGTAGTTGGCCAAGTTAAAAATCTATGGAGATTTAACTATATTGTTTTCCACACCTGTGGAGGTTGTCTACTTTCTAATAATCAAGTAACTGAATATTTTTAATAATTCCATGTTTTTTTCTGCTTTGGGTTGATTAGCTATATCGGGTTCATGTCCAAAATCCATGTCCACTAGAAACTCAGAAAGTAATCTTATTTGGAAATAGTGTCTTTGCAGATGTAATTAGTTAATATGAAGTCATCCTGGATTGGGATGAACCCGAATCCAATGATTTTGTCCTTATAAGAAGAGAAAACAGGAGAGGAGGAAGAGCAAGATAGCTGAATAGAAACTTCCAATGATTATCCCTCTGCACAAACACCAAGTTCAAGAACTATCCATGCAAGGAAGCACCTTCAGAAGAACCAAAAATCAAGAGAATGATCGCAGTGCCTGGTTTTGACATTATATCAAGGAAAGAGACACTGAAGAGTGCAGAAAAGACAGTTCTGCACTGCCTACACCACCCTTCCTCCATCCTCTGGCAGCCTCTGCACCAGTGCACCAAGTGGAAGAAGAATCTGCATGCACAGGGGAGGGAAAGTGAAGTGACTGTGGGACTTGCATTAGAACTCAGGGGTGCCCAGTCACAGGGGAACACAGCACGGGACAGACTTCTGCCAGTGGCTAAAGAGGGAGCACTTACACCAGCCTGGCCAAAGGGAAATCCTCTGCCCTGATATTTGAGTTCCAGCTAGCCCCACCATTGGCTGAAAAAAGCAGCCTGCAGCCTGGAATATTTATAAGATAGGCCACAAAGGCTACAATCCTTGGGCAATTCTTGTGGCTGTGCTGGCTTGGAACCAGTGGACTTGGGGTGCATGTGACATAGTGAAATACCAGCAGCAGTGGCTAAGCCAGTGCCTCTGTCACTCCTCCCCCAATAACACAGCTCAGGGATAGTCTGGTTCCATTTGGAGAAAGGAAAGAGAAGAGTTCAGAGGACTTTCTTTTACAACTTGATTACCAGCTCAGCCATCGTAAAATAAAGTACAGCAAACAGACTCCTGAAGCCCCTGGCCTTAGTTCCTGGATGGCATTTCTAAATACACCCTGAGCCAGAAGGAAACAAGAAGCTGCTCAGAAGGTAAGGAACCAGTCCTGGCAAGATTCACACCTGCTAACTAAAGAGTCCTTGGGCTTTGAACAAACATCAGAGGTAGTCAGGCAACAGTCACCACAGGGTCTGGGTGAGACTGGGCCAGCTTCAGGTATGACCTGGTACAGTCCCAGCTGCAGTGGCCACAAGGGAATACCCACATCACTCCTCCCCCAACTCCAGCAGCCTGGCACAGAGAATGAAGGAAGAGAGTGAAAGATTTGGCCTGGTAATCTTACCCAAGTTCACCAAGGTGGTACCACCAGGAGTCCACAAGAGTCACAGCATTACTGGGCTTGGGGCACCAAGCCATAGTGCTCATATGACTATAGTGATCAAAGACTTAAATCACAACATTCAATTACCTTTGAATATCTGGAAAGTCTTCTCAAGAAGGACAGGTTCAAACAAGCCCAGACTTTTAAAATAAATAAACGATTAAAATAAATAACTAACTCTTCAATGCCCAGACTTCAGTGAACATCCACAAGCATAATGAACATCCACAAGCATCAAGAACATAAGGAAAACATGATCTCACCAAACAAACTAAATAGGATACTAGTGACCAATCCTGGAGTGATGGAGATAAGTGACCTTTCATATGAAAAATTCTAAATAGCTGTCCTGAAGCTCAAGGAAATTCAGGACAACACAGAAAAAGAATTTAGAAGCCTATTAAAGAAATGTCGTGTAGAGATTGAAATAATTAAAAAAATCAAGCAGGAATTTTGGAGCTGAAAAATTTAATTGACAAACAGAAAGGCATCAGAGTCTCTCAATAGCAGAACTGACCAAGCAGAAGAAAGAATTAGTGATCTTGAAGACAGGCTATTTGAACACATACAGTCAGAAGATAAAAAAAGAAAACAGAATAAAAAAGAATGAAGTAAACCTACAAGATCTGGAAAATAGCCACAAAAGGGCAAATCTAAGAGTTAACAGCCTTAAAAAGGAGGTAAAGAGAGAGATTGAGGTAGAAACTTTCTTCAAAGAAATAACACAGAACTTTCTACACCCAGAGAAAGATATCGATATTCAGATACAAAAAAGTCACAGAACACCAAGCAAAATTAATCCAAATAAGACTACCTCAAAGCATTTAATAATCAAGCTCCCAAAGACTATAGATAAAGAAAAGGTCCTAACAGAAGCAAGAAAAAGAAAAAAATTACATATAAAGGAGCTCCAGTACATCTGATAGAAGATTTCTCAGTGGAAACCTTATAGGCCAAGAGAGAGTGACACAACATATTTGAAGTGCTGAAGGAAAAAAAACCCTTAACCCTAGGATATTATATCCTGCAAAATTATCCTTCAACATGAAGGAGAAATAAAGACTTTCTCAGACGAACAAAAGCTGAGGGATTTCATTGATGCCAGGCCTGTCATATAAGAAATGCTAAAAAGGAGTTCTTCAATGAGAAAGAAAAGTACATTAATGAACAATAACAAATCATCTGAAAGGTATACAACTCACTACTAATAAGTATACAAATACAGAATACTCTATTGCTGTAATTGCAGTGTATAAACCACTTATATCTTGAGTGGGAAGACTAAAAAACAAACCTATCAAAAATTACTACAACTTTTTGAGAGATAGGTAGTATCAATATAAAAAGATACGAATGGAAACAACAAAAGCTTAAAAAGTGGGAGAGATGGAGTTAAAGTGTAGAATTTCTGTAAATTTCTCTTTGCTTATTTGTTTGCTTATAATCAGAGTTGTCACATGTTTAACAACTACTTATTAAACAACTGATTTTTTGCAAGCCTTGTGGCAATCTCAAATCAAAAAACGTACAACAAATGTATAAAAAATAAAAAGCAAGAAATTAAAACACACTACCGAAGATAATAACTTCTAACAAAAGGAAGGCAGGAAGAAAGGAAGAGAGAATCACAAAACAACCAGAAATTAAATAAGAACATGGCAGTAGTAAGTCCTTACCTATCAATAATAACATGGAATGTGAATGGACTAAACTCTCCAATCAAAAGACAGAGTGGCTAAATGGATTTTTAAAAAACCACCCAACTGTATGTTGTCTGCAAGAAGCACACTTCACCTATAAAGACACATATAAACCAAAAATAAAGTGATGGTAAAAGATATTCCATGTAAATGGAAACCACAGAAGAGGCCAGAGTAGCTATCCTTCTATCAGATAAGATAGATTTCAAGACAAAAACTATAAAAAGAGACAAAGAAGGTTATTATATAATGGTAACAGGGTCAATTCAGCAAGAAGATATAACAATTCTAAATATATATGCACCCAATACTGGAGCACCCAGACATATAAAGCAAGTATTATCAGAGCTAAAGAGAGAGGTATATCCCAATAAAATAATTGTTGGAAACCTCAACACTCCACTTTCACCATTAGACAGATCATCCAGGCAGAAATTCAACAAAGAAATATTGGACTTAATCAGCAGTATAGAACAAATGGACCTAACAGATATTTACAGAACATTTCATTCAATAGCTACAGAATATATGTTTTTCTCCTCGGCTAATGGATAATTCTCAAGGATAGATCATATGTTAGATCACAAAATAACTCTTTAAAAAATTCAAAAAAATTGAAATCATACCAAGTACTTTCTCTGACCACAATGGAATAAAACTAGAAACCAATAATAAGAGGAACATTGGAAACTATACAAACACATGAAAATTAAACAATCTGCTCCTGAGTGATCAGTGGGTCAAGATATTAGGAAGGAAATTTAAAATTTCTTGAAACAAATGAAAATAAAAACAAAACATATCAAACCCTATAGAATACAGTAAAAGTAGTACTAACAGGAAGGTTTATAACAATAAGTACCTACATTATAAAGTAGAAAAGCTTGAAATAAACACCCTAACAATGCATCTCAAAGAACTAGAAAAACAAGACAAAACCAAACCCAAAATTAGTAGAAGAAAAGAAATAATAAAGATCAGAGCAGAAATAAATGAAATTGAAACAAAAAATACAAAAGATCAATGAAACAAAAGTTGTTTTCTTGAAAAGATAATAATTTTGTTTAAATTGACACCCCTTTAGCCAGAATAATAAAGATAAAAAGAGAGAGGACTCAAATAAATAAAATCAGAGATGAAAAAGGAGACATTACAACTAAAACCATAGAAATTCAAAGGATCTTTAGAGGCAGCCATGAGCAATTAAATGCCAATAAATTGAAAACCTAGAAGAAATGGATAAATTCCTAAACACATGCAACCTACCAAGATTGAACTATGAAGAAATTAAAAATCTGAATAAACCAATAACAAGTAAGAATATAGAAGCAACAAGAAAAAGTCTCCCGTCAAAGAAAATTTCAAGACCCAGTGGCTACACTGCTGAATTCTACCAAGCATTCAAAGAAGAACAAATACTAACCCTACTTAAACAATTCCAAAAAATTGAGGAGGAAGGAATACTTCCAAACTCATTCTATGAGGCCTGTGTATCCTAATACCAAAACTAGAAAAAGACACACACAAAAAAGAAAACTATAGGCCAATATCTCTGATGAACATAGATGCAAAAATCCTCAATGAAATACTAGCAAACTGAATTCAACAACACATGAAAAAGATTATTCATCATGATCAAGTGGAATTCATCCCAGGGATGCAACGATGGTTCAATGTACACAAATCACTCAATGTGACACATCATATCAACAGAATGAAGGACAAAAAACATATGATCATTTAGATTGATGCTGAAAAAGCATTTAATAAAATCCAACATCTCTTCATGATAAAAACTCTCCAAAAACTAGGTATAGAAGGAACTTACTTCGATATGATAAAAGCAGTATATGCTGGACCCATGGCTAGTACCATATGAAATGGGGAAAAAGAGAAAGCCTTCCCTATAAGATCTGGAACAAGACAAGGATGCCCACTTTCTCTGCTGTTATTCAACATAGTACTATCTAGAGAAACCTAAAGACGCCACACACACACACACAAAACCTATTGGAACTGATAAACAAATTCAGTAAAGTTTCAGGATAGAAAATCAATGTACGAAAATCAATAGCATTTATATACACCAACAGTAAACAATCTGAAAAAGAAAACAAGAAAGTAATCTAATCTACAATAGCTGAAAGTAAAATAAAATACCTAGGAATAAACTTAACCAAAGAAATGAAAGATCTGAATGAAAACTATAATGAAAACTATAAAATATTGTTAAAAAGAAATTGAAGAGGACACCAAAAAATGGAAAGATATTTCATGCTCATGAATTGGAAGAATCAATGTTGTTAAAATGTCCATACCACCAAAGCAATCTATAGATTCAATGCAATCCCCATCAAAATACCAAGGGCATTCTTCACAAAAGTAGAAAAAATAACACTAAAATTATATGGAACCACAAAAGACCCAGGATAGCCAAAGCCATCCTGAGCAAAAAGAACAAAACTAGAGGAATCATATTATCTGACTTCAAATTATACTACAGAGCTATTGTAAAAACAACAACAACAACAAAAACAGCATGGTACCTGCATAAAACAGACACATAGACCATGGAACAGAATAGAGAGCCCAGAAATAAATCCACACATCTGTAGTGAGCTTTATCTTCAACAAAGTTTCCAGGAACATATAGTGAGGCAAGGGCAGTGTCTTCAATAAATGATGTTGGGAAAACTGGATATCCATATGCAGAAGAATGACATTAGACCCTTTTCTCTCACCATATACAAAAATCAAATTAAAATGGATTAAAGACTTAAGCCTAAGACCTGAAACTATAAAACTACTAAAAGAAAACATTGGAGAAATGCTTCAGGACATTGGTCTGGGCAAGGACTTCTTGAGTAATACCCAAAAAGCACAGGCAATCAAAGCAAAATTAGACAAATAGGATCACATCGAGTTAAAAAATCTTCTGAACAGCAAAGGAAACAATCAACAAAGGGACAAGAGAACCCACAGAGTGGGAGAAAATACTTGCAAACTACCCATATGACAAAGTATTAATAACAAGAATATATAAGAAGCTCCAACAACTCAATAGGAAAAAAAATCAAATAATCCAGTTAAAAAATGGGAAAAGGATCTGAGTGGACATTTCTCAAAAGAAGACATATAAATGGTCAAGAGGTATATTAAAAAATGCTCAACATCATAGTTATCAGAGAAATGTAAATCAAAACTACAATAAGATATCATCTCATGCCAGTTAAGTTGGCTTTTATCAAAAAGACAGGCAATAACAAAGGCTAGTGAGGATGTGGAGAAAAGGGAACCCTCGTACACTGTTGGTGGGAATATAAATTAGTTGCAACCACTATGGAGGACAATATGTAGGTTGAGGAACTGAAAATAGAACTACCATATGACCCAGCAATCCCACTGCTAGAAATATATAGAAAGTGGGGAAATTCAGTATATCGAAAAGATACCTGCAGTCCTATATTTACTGCAGCACTATTCACAATAGCCAAGATTTGGAATCAACTTAAGTGTCCATTAAGGGATGAATGGGTAAAAATATTGTGGTACATAAACAGGAATATTATATAGCCACAAAAGAATGAAATCCTGTCATTTGTAACAACATGGATTGAACTGGAGAATATTATCTTACGTGAAATAAACCAAGCACAGAAAGGCAAATTTTGCATGTTCTCACTCATGTGTGGAAGCTAAATATTACAATTGATCTCATGGAGATAGAGAGTAGAATGATATTACTAGAGACTGGGAAGGGTAATGGGGAGAGGGCATAAAGTTGGGATGGTTAATAGGTGTAAAAATATAGTTAGATAGCATGAACAATATTTGATAGTACAACAAAGTGATTATAATCAACAATAAATTAGGGTATACTTTAACTAAAAGAGTGGAATTGGAATGTTCCTAACACAAAGAAATGTCTAAGGAGATGGATACCCCAATCACCCTGATTTGATTAATTCACATTGTATGCCTGTATTAAAACATCACATGTACCCTATAAATATATACAACTATTATGTACTCATAATAATTAAGAATTAAGATTAAAAAAGAGAAGAGAGAAATATAGGAGAATGTCATGTGTTAGAGTCAGAGACTGGAGTGATACATCTATAAACCAAGGAATGTCAAAGTAATTCCAAAGATTGTGGGCAACCACCAAGAGCTAGAAAGAGGCAAGGAAGGGTTCTTCCTTAGAGCTTTTAGTCACTTTGGTCCTGCTGAAAACTTGATTTCAGAATTCTAACCTTTAGAATTGTGAGAGAATAAATTTCTGTTGTTTTAAGTCACCCAGTTTGTTATGGCACTCCTAGGAAAGTAATACACTATACCTCTTGGTTTTGTTTATAGGGGATTGCTTTAGAGCTTATAATATTTTTAACTTATCACAGTCTACTTTCAAAATATACAATTTCAGGCATAATTTGAGAAACTTACAACAGTATACTTAAAAATTTCCCCTTCTATCCTTTATGCTATTCTTACATTTTATTTCTATTTATTTTATAAACCCCAGAATACATTGAGTTCTTTTGAGTTTTTGCTTTAAGCAATTATATATACAGAAATTGTTCAATTAGTTATATTTCTACATATTTATAATTTCTTGATCTTTTAATTACTTTTTATCTATATGGCTTTCCATCTGGTACTATTTTTCTTCAGTCTGAAGAACTTCCTTTAGCATTTGTTTTAATGCAGGTCTGCTGATGACAAATTTTTTGAGCTCTACTTATCTAATAATGTCTTTATTTTTGTCTTTTTCTCTGAAAAATATTTTGCCCAGATATAGAATTCTGAGTTGATAAGTATTTTTTTCTTTCAGCACTTAAAAAAATATTTTATCTTATTTTATTTTATTTTAAAATATTAAGGGAATACAAAAGTTCTTGTTACATGGATACCTTGTATAAGGCTTAGGTCAAGGCTTTAGCATGCTCATCACCAGAATATTCATGTATCTGATAGGCAAGTTTTTACCTCTCACTCTTCTGACCCTTCCCCCCTCTTGTTTTCCAATGTCCTTTACATCTCTTTGTGGCAGTGTGTTCCCATTGTTTAGCTCTCAATTATTAGAGAGTATATGCTATTTGTTTTTCCATTCCTGAGATACTTTACTTAGGATAATGGTCTCTAGTTCTATCCAAGTTGCTGCATAAAACATTATTTCATTCCTTTTTATGGCTAAGTGGTACTCCATGAGGTGTGTGTTTGTATGTGTGTGTGTGTGTGTGTGTGTGTGTGTGTATATATACACATATATATATGTGTGTGTGTATATATATATATACACACACACATACATACACACACATATATGCCACATTTTCTTTATCCATTCATGAGTTGATGGGCACTTAGGTTGATTCCACATCTTTGCAATTGTGAATTGTGCTGCAGTAAACATTTGAGCTCAGGTGTCTTTTTTATAAAAATGACTTCTTTTCCTCTGGTAGATACTCAGAAGTGGGATTGCTGGATTGAATGGTAAATCTACATTTATTTCTTTGATGAATTTACCATACTGTTTTCCATATAGGCTGTACTAACCTGCAGTCCTATCAACAGTATATAAGTGTTCCTATCTCTCTGCATCCATGCCACCATCTATTGTTTTTTGACGTTTTAATAGTGGCCATTCTTTCATGGGTAAGGTCATATTGTGGTTTTAATTTTCATTTCCCTGATGATTAGTGATGTTGAGGATTTTTTCATATGTTTGGCCATTTGTCTATTTTCTTTTGAAAAACTTCTGTTCATGTCTTTTCTCACTTTTTAATGGAGCGGTTTTTTTTTTTCTTGCTTATTTTTTTAGTTCTCTGTAGATTCTGGATATAACCCTTTGTCAG
This sequence comes from Mirza zaza, assembly GCA_008750895.1. Lineage (NCBI taxonomy): Eukaryota > Metazoa > Chordata > Mammalia > Primates > Cheirogaleidae > Mirza > Mirza zaza. The sequence goes on from VSMD01082562.1 coordinate 14,921, forward strand.
ATGTATAGTTTGTAAATATTTTCTCCCATTTTATAGGTTCTCTATTAATTCTGTTGATTATTTCCTTTGCTGTGCAGAAACTTGTTAATTTAATTAAGTCCTATTATTTTTATTGTTTCTGTATTTGCCTTTGGGGTCTTAATCATAAATTCTTTGCCGAGGACAATGTCTAGAAGAGTTTTCCCTACATTTTCTTGTAGAATTTGTATGGTCTTATTCCTTACATTTAAGTCTTTTATCCATCTTGAATTAATTTCTGTATATGGTGAGAGAGAGGGATCCTGTTTCATTCTTCTACATGTGGCTATCCATTTTTCCTAGCACCATTTATTGAATAGGGGCTTCCTTTCCCCAGTGTATGTTGTTGTCTGCTTTGTCAAAGATCAGTTGCTTGTAGGTAGATAATTTTATTTCTGAGTTCTCTATTCTGTTCTATTGGTCTATGTCTCTACTTTTATACCAGTAACATGCTAGTTTGGTTACTATAGCCTTGTAGTATAATTTGAAGTCAGCTAATGTGATGCTTCCAGATTTTTTCTTTTTTCTTTTTTCTTTTTTTTGCTTAAGATAGATTTGGCTATTTGGGCTCTTTTTTGTTCTAAATGAGGTGTAGAATTATTTTTGCTAGATCTGTGAAATATGATGTTGGTATTTTGATGGACATTGTGTTGAATCTGTAAAACACTTTGGGCAGTATGGATATTTTAACAATATTGATTCTACCAATCCATGAGTATGATATGTTTTTGTCATCTATGATTTCTTTCATCAATGTTTTATAGTTCTCCTTGTAGAGATCTTTCACCTCCTTGGTTAAGTATATTCCTAGGTATTTTATTTTCTTCGCAGCTATTGTAAATGGTATTGAGTCCTTGATTTGACTGTCAGCTTGACTATTGTTAGGATATAGAAATGCTACTGATTTTTTAACACTGATTTTGGAATCTGAGACTTTGCTGAATTTATTTATCAGTTCTAGGAATCTTTTTGGGGGGAGTCTTTAGAGTTTTATAGATATAAATTCATATCATCAGCAAACAGGGATAGTTTGACCTCTTTTTTCCCAATTTGGATATCCTTTATTTTTTTTCTCTTGCTTGATTGCTCTGACTAGGACTTCCAGTGCTATGTTGAATAGAAGTGGTGACAATGGGCACCCTTGTACTGTTCCAGTTGCTAGGGGAATGCTTTTAACTTTTCCCCATTCAGTATGATGTTGGTTGTGGGTATGTCATAAATGGCTTTTATAATTTTCAGGTATATTCCTTCTATGCTGAATTTATTGAGGGTTTTTTCATGAAAGAGTGCTAGATTTTATCAAATGCTTTTTCTTCATCTATTGAGATGATCATGTGGTCTTTATTTTTGCTTCTGTTTATGTGATGAATCATGTTTATTGATTTGCATATGTAAAACCATCCTTGCATCTCTAGGATAAAACCCACTTAATCATGGTGAATTATCTTTTCGATGTGCTGTTAAATAGGGTTTGCTAGTATTTTGTTAAGGATTTTTGCATCTATGTTCATAAGGGATATTGGTCTATAGTTTTCTTTTTTGTTTTGTCCTTTCCTGGCTTTGGTATTTAAGTGATACTGGCTTCATAGAATGAGTTAGAGAGGATTCCCTCCTTCTCAAAGCTATGGAATAATTTCTGTAGCATAGGTAGCAATACCTTGTAGGTCTGGTAGAATTCAGCTGTGAATCCATCTGGCCTCGGGCTTTTTGTAGTTGTTGGGAGATTTTTTTATTACTGCTTCACTTTTGCTACTCATTATTGGTTTGTTCAGGATTTCTATTTCTTCCTGATTCAGACTTGGGAGGTTATGTTTCCAGGAATTTATCCATTTCCTCTACATTTTGTAGTTTGTGTGCATAGAGTTGTTGATGTAGTATTCATGGATGATATTTTGTATTTCTGTGGTTTCAGTTGTAATGTCTCCTTTCTCATTTATGATTGAGTTTATTTGACTCATTTCTATTTCTGGTTAATCTGGCTAGTGGTCTATCAACTTTGTTTATCTGCCCAAAGAACCAGCTTTTTGTTTTGTTTATCCTTTGTATTTTTTTGTTTGTTTGTTTGTTTATTTCCATTTCATTTAGTTCCACTCTGAGCTTTGTTATTGCTTTCTTCTGCTGGCTTTGGGTTTGGTTTGCTCTTCCTTTTCTAGTTCTTTGAGTTGTTACATGCAGTTCTTAATTTGTGATCTTTGTGGCATTTTGATATAGGCATTTAAGGCTATGAATTTTTTCTCTTAGGATTCTCTTAGGACTGTTTTTGCTGTATTCCATAGATTTTGAAAGACTGTGTCTCCTTTGTCATTCAAGGAATATTTTGATTTCCAATTTAATTTCATCATTGATCCAAGGATTATTCAGCTGTACGGTATTTAATTTCCATGCCTTTTTGTAGATTTGATTATCTCTCTCAGAATTGACTTCTAGTTTTATTCTACTGCAGTCTGTGAAGGTACATGGTATAATTTTGACTTTTATTAATTTGCTGAGATTTGTTTTGTGGCCTAAGATATGATCAATCTTGGAAAATGTCTCATGTGCTGATGAGAAGAATGTATGTTCAGTAGTTTTAGGGTAGAATATTCTCTAAATGTCTATTAGGTCAATTTGTTCTAGAGTTCTGTTTAAGTCCAGTGTTTCTTTTTTTTATTATATTAATTTTTCTTTTTATTCTTTTTTTTTTCAGCCATGTGATTAGGGTATCCTTAGATCCAGTGTTTCTTTATTGAAGCAAAGATCTGTCCAGTTCTCTCGGTGAGGTGTTGAAGTCCCTTGCAATTATGATGCTACTGTTCATTTCTTTGCTTAGTTCTGGTAGAATTTGTTTTATAAAGCTGGGATCTTCTGTGTTAGGTGTATATATATTTAGGACCGTTATGTCTTCTTGTTGAATTGCTCCCTTTGTCATTATAAAATGGCCATTTTTTTTTTTTGAGACAGTCTCACTCTGCCCAGGCTAGAGTACCATGGCATCAGCCTAGCTCACAGCAACCTCAAAGTCCTGGGCTCAAGCAATCCTCCTGCCTCAGCCTCCCGATGACCTTTTATTTATTTATTTTTTATCATTGTTGTTTTAAAGCCTGTTTTATCTGGTATGAGAATGGCTACCCCTTCTCACCTTTGGTTTCCATTTGCATCAAATATTTTTTTCCATCCTTTACCTTGAGTCTGTGTGAGTCCTTGTGAGTTAGACGAGTTTCTTGGAGACAGCATATATTTGGGTTATATTTTTTCATCCATTCCACCAGTCTGTCTTTTAAGTGGGCATTCAGACTATTCACATTCAGTGTTAAGTATTGATATATAGGATATTATTCTGTTCATCATGTTAGCTGATAACTTATTGGTTGTTTTTCCTCTCTTGTGCTATTGTTTCATTAGAGCTATGAGCTTTAAATTTTGTGTGTTTTTACACTAGTGGGTATTATTATGCTGTTCCATGTATAATACAGTTTTAAGTATTTTCTGTAGGGCAGGTCTAGTAGTGACAAAATCCCTTAGCATTTACTTGTCTGGAAAAGTTTTTATGTCTCCATCAGTTATGAAACTTAGTTTTGTAAGATACAAAAGTCTTTGCTGGCAGTTATTCTGTTTAAGAAGACTAAAAATGAGGCCCCAGTCTCTTCTGACTTGTAATGTTTCTGTTGAAACGTCTGCGGTTAGCCTGATAGGTTTTCCTTTGGTGGTTAGTTATTGCTTTTGTCTTGCAGCTCGTAGAATTCTCTTCTTTATTTTGACTTTGGCCAGGTTGAAGACTGTATATGTTGGAGATGTCTTATTTGCTATGCATCTCCCCAGTGTTTGATGACCATTTTGTATCTGGATATATGAATCTCTGGCAATACCAAGGAAGTTTTCTTCAATAACTCCCTTTAATAGGTTTTCCATGCTTTTTGCTTTTTCTTCTTTTCTCTCAGGGATGCCTATAATTCTTACATTGGCCTGCTTTGCATGATCCCATACTTCTCTGAGTGATAGTTAATTCTTTTTTATTCTTTTTTATGCATCTTTGACTGACTGGGTTAGTTCAAAAGCCTTGTCTTCAGGCTCTGAACTGCTTTCTTCTGCTTAGTCTAGCCTGTTGTTGAGGCTTTCTGCTGTATTTTGAAATTCCCTAAATGACTCTTCCATTTCTTTAAGTTCTATTATATCTTTTCTTATGTTGTCTATCTCTTTAATGAGTTTTTCTCTCTCTTTTTTTCCATTTATGTCCTGAAACATTTTTTTGGCTTCTTTGTGTTGGTTTTTAACTTTTTCTTCAATTCCATTCATCTTATTTGCCATTCATATTCTGAATTCCCTCTCTGACATTTTGGCAACCCCTGTAAGTTAGGGTCTATTCCTGGAGACCTATTGTGATTTGGGAGTGTCAAAACAGCTTGATATTTCATGTTGCCATGTTTTTATTCTGGTTCCTTCTCCTCTGAAATCTCTTCTTTCAGCTCAAGACAGATAAGCTTGTAGTGCACCTATCCACTTCTGCTGGGAACTCTCGTACTTTGTGCAAAGAAAGACAGGTCCCTAGATGTTTTACTGGTGTCCTACTTTGGAGGATTGACTCAGCCCAAGATAGGTGGATGCACTGTGAGAATTTGACACTGCTGCTCTACTGCGTCTCCTTTCTTATCGTTACCCTGTGGTTGTCACTGGCAGTCCCTGCATTGCAGAGTAAGTGAATGCCCCACCTAGTTGTGTCTGCAGAAGCAATTGTCAGCCCAAGCTGGCTTGTGAGCTGCTCTACTCAGATCTGCAGGCAGCAGCACTTCTTAGCCTGAGCCAGCTTGAGCGCAGCCCTGTCGACACCCATGGGTGGTGGTGATTGTCTGCCCATGCTGGCTTGGGAGCTGCCCCACTCAGATCTATGGGAGGCAATGTTTGTTACCCTGAGTGGCTTCAGTGTAGTCCTGCTTATGCCCTGAAGCAGCAGCAGTTGACAGCCTGTGCCGGCTTGAGGGCTGCCTGCTCAGATCCACAGTTGGCAGCATTTGTGGGCTATGTGCTGGCTTGAGCACAGCTCCACCTGTGCCCCTAGGCAGCAGTGATTTTCACTTTCTACCAGCTTGAGAGGTGTCTGGGTTAGGCCTGCATACAGCAGCCAGCAGCATTTGTCAGCCCTTGTGGCTTGAGCACAGCCCTGCCCACACCTATGGGCGGTGGCAATTGTCAGCCTGCTCTGGCTTGATAGCTATCCAGTTCAGATCCTTGAGCAGTTGCATTTGTTGGCTAGGTGCTGGCTTGAGTGCAACTCCACCCACCCCTTTGGGTGGCAGTGATTGTCAGTCTACTCTGGCTTGAAAGCTACCCAATTTGGATCCTCTGGCTTCAGTGTTTGTTGGCTGGGTGCCAGCTTAAACCCAGTCCTGCCCATGTTGGTGGGCTGCAGCAATTGTCAGACAGCTCAGGTCCCCTAGCTGCAGTGGGGGTGCCTGGCACCTTCCCACAGGACTCAGGAGAGTGTCTAGCCTCCCCACTCTGACCTCCTACCCTGGGCTTTCAGGGGTGATGGCAGCAACAATGGATCTGACCTCTGGGTAGAGGCAGTGCTTTGGATCTAGGGTTTTAAAATGGCACCAGCCACAGTGCCAGGGTTTACAAGCTGGTGGGTCACATCTGTGCCCTCTTTCCAGAGCAATGCCTCTGCACAGTCTCCAGATAGCTCCCTGTGTCAGTCCTGCAGCCTTCTGCAGTGGAGGGTTCCTCCTGCAGGTCAGATAGCAATGGTTGTGAGAGGAGTGTGGAGCCCCAGGATTCTCCCCTCTGTGCCTTCTCCACATGTGTGCTCATCTTCCCTGTGTACCTCCAAACTTCACAGCAGATCACCTTTCTTCCTTTTCCTTCACTTTAAGTGCCTCTTGTCACCTCTCTTTTGATTTACAACGCTTTCTCTTACAAGATCAATATGAAGGTGTATATCTACTCGCCACCTTCAGTCTTCTCCATGAGAACAGCTGCTTCTAGTCTGCTATCTAGGCTGAAGTATTGCTCTTTCAGCACTTCGTTGCATTGTCTCCTGGCTTGCATTATGTCTGATAAGAAGTTAGTAAACTCATATCTTTGTATCACTATATATATTTTTTTTCTGGTTACTTTGAAGATTTTCTCTTTACTGCTAGTTTTCAGTAATTACTATGCTCTTTTGTGTGCGTGTGTGTGCATTTGTATTACCTATGGTTCATTTAACTCCTTAGGTCACTGGGTTTGTAGTTTTCATCAAAATGGGAATTTTTCAGTTATTATACTTGGAAATATTTTTCTGCTTCCACCCTATGACTCCAATTACACATATGTTAGGCCCCACTGATAGTGTTCCACATATCATTGTAGCACAGGTGCTTGTTATTGTCATAAGCTTTTTTTCACCTTTTGTTGTTCATTTTAGATAGTTTCTATTGCTATATCTTCAAGTTTACTAATATTTTTTCTATAATTTCCAATATGCTGGTAAGTACATCCAGTGATTTTTTTTCACTTTAGATACTATATTTTTCAGCTCTAGAGAGTCCATCTGATTCTTTTAAAAAAATCTTCTCATGTTCACATTTTCCATTAAATCTTCTTAATATTTGCTGTCTTTGTTTGTTTATTGTATGGGGCAAATTATATCTTTTTTCCATTAAATCTTGAACATATGTCTATTTTAAAATTTCATCTACTAATTCCATCTGATTCTATTGACTGATTTTTCTCTTGGTGATGAGCCATATTTTCCAGATTTTGGTGTGTTTAGTAATTTTTTATTAGGTACTGGACAGTATGAATATTACATTGTTGGTGATATTTTAGAGTCTTCATTTAAAGAAAGTTTAATTTTATTTTGAGAGGCAGTTAAGTTACTCGCAGATCAGCTTGATCATTTTGATACTTGTTTTTAAGCATTTTAAGGGTGGACCTCATATAGAATTTACCCAGTGGTATTGAGAGATTTTTTTTCCTCCTGAAACCAACCAATTCTGACACCAGTGAGGTGTCCTACAATTCAATTTAACTCTGACTCTAACTACCTGGACTTGGTATCAGATTCAGTAGGTTTAAGGGCTCAGTCCCGTAAGATTGGCCTCTCAGATGCCTCTTCAGATGCCAGTCTCAATTATTGGGTTCCCAGGTTACTCATACTTCTTTCCATCTTGCATGGAAAAAGTTGAGGGTTCCCACAGTCCCCCTCCTTCATGTTCGATAATTTGCTAGAATGACTCACAGAACTCAGGAAAGTGCTTTACTTACTATTACCAATTTATGACAAAGGCTACAGCTCAGGAACAACCCTAACTAAAGCAGAGATGCTTAGGGTGAGGTATGGGGAGAGGGGAGCTTAGAGATTCCATTCCCTCCCTGTATGTCTATGTGTTCAACAATTCAGAAGCTCTCTAAACCCCATCATTTAGGGGTTTTTATAGAGGTTTTGTTGCTGAGGCAAGATTGATCAAATCACTGCCCATAGGCTATTGACTCAATCTCTAGGCTAGCCCTTCTTTCACTGCCTACCCCCAGGATTGGGAGATGGAGCTTAAAGTTCCAAGCTTCTAATGAAGGCTTCATCTTTCTAGTGACCAGTTCCCGTCCTGAAGCTTTCTAGTGGCCTGCCAAGATTAGAACAAAAGACACTCCTATCATTCTTATCATTCAGAAAATACCAAGGATTTTAGGAGCTCTGTGCCAGTAACTAGGGACAAAGACCAAATATGTTTCTATGATACTTGTGTTATCATATCTGATAAATGCTTACAACCAGCTCTCCAGGAAAAAAAAAACTGTGATTTGTAGTGTTTGTTGATTTCTTTAATAGCTGATTTTCAGCTACCAATGTATGTCACTGAAGTTGAGAAGAGAGATGTATAATTGGCTCTTGCAAACCAATGTGAGCCAACTCCAATACTCCGCTGCCTTTATTTTGGTCTAGTTTAGCCCTAATACTAAAGCATAACCATTTGGGGGTCTTTACTGAATGCATGATTATTGAAAATGTTCTTTCCACTCTGAATGGTCAGAAAATGAACATCCATGCATCCTGTGTAAGCTCTAGGAATTATTCATCTTAAATTTCTCCAGTAATTGTTCCTTCTTTCATAATTTTATCTGCATACCCTCCATGGAGTTTGATTCTACACACGTACAGCTTAGTGTTCAGTCAAGGTTCAAGAGGAAACCTTGTACAGATTTCTGAATCTCTCTCTTTTTGGGGGGGTGGGGTGGGCAGAGTCTCGCTCTATTTCCCAGGCTAGAGTGCCATGGTGTTAGCCTAGCTCACAGCAACCTCAGACTCCTGGGTTCAAGCGATCCTCCTGCCTCAGCCTCCCAAGTAGCTGGGACTACAGGCATGCCCCACCATACCCAGCTAATTTTTTTTTGTAGTTTTAGTAGAGACGGGTTCTTACTCTTGCTCAGGCTGGTCTTGAACTCTTGACCTCAAGTGATCCTCCTGCCTCAGCCTCCCAGAGTGCTAGGATTACAGGCGTGAGCCACTGCGCCCAGCCTGAACCTCTTTCTTTATATAGCACCCTTCTTTCTGGCACTCTACCTGGAACATTCAAGCTGCCTTGGCCTCTCTGAACTCTAATCTCTATCTCCTCAACTCAGCGAGACTCCGATGATCTTGGGTTTCCCACCCTAGCATCACATTCCAAAAAGTATCTCCGGGCAGAAAACTGTGCTAATCTTAGGCCTTAACTTTGTCTATTTCCTTTCTCTCAGCGCACATAGATCTGTAATGCCTATTGTGCAAGGTCTGAAACAGTTGTTTCATATAGTTCGTCTAGTCATCTGGTTGTTTACAGCGGGAGTACAAGTCTGTTAGCAATTACTCTATTGCAGCCAGAAGAGGGAGTCATCCTCAGTTTCCATTTAAGTAAAGCTGATTCTTTTCTTCTAGGAAGATAACCTATTTCTGATTTCATGTCATCCTTTTACAAAGAAGACGCTTATCTCTTACTTCTGTTTGCACAGAAGCCATTGACTTGCTACTCTTTTACCCCACCTTGCTCTAGTGAATGGGTTCCCCACACAGCCTGGAATAAGCCTTGTGAGTGCAGCATTCTGAAAGAGGCACCATTCACCTGGCTTGCCCTCTCTGAGCAAAGGAAGCTTGACTGCTATACTCAGGTGGGGTTCGTTGGAACCAGAATTATCCATAATACTAACTGGAGGAGTTTCTTACCTCGGGAGAGTATAACAACTATATAGAGACATTGAAAGTAACGGAGCTTACATAAGCAAATGAGAATAAAGTACAATTTGTTCTAGCTAGTTAAGCATAAAATAACAAATGCTTACCATTTGATTTTTTAAAATATTAACTTCAAATTCTTCCTTATGAAGAAAGTGGGAAAAGTCTTTAACTGCGTATGCCTGGGAGGCCGTGTCTGTCCTGGTACAATCTGGATTTGCCTTTGCTTGCCTTGTTCAGGTGTGGCCGGTTGTCGTCTGAGTGTCCCATGCTGCTCTCACTCCGTATGAGTCTGCCCTGGGATAGCAGCATCTACTTATCAGTACCTTTCTAACCTGACGCAAGACCGTTTTTTCAGTCTCTGTCTAAAATGACTTTTACGCTTTGAATGTCAGGATCTTCAACAACCAAAATGATGAGATTTTTCTTTCTTCCAATATGATCTACAAAATGCCTTCTGCTGGTTACTTGTCATCAGGAAAGGGCTTGTCTTTTTGGTGGTATGACCCTGTGGCTGCTACAGCAAATCAACCACACGCTTGGTGGCTTAAAATGACAGAAGCTTATTTTCTCACCATTCGAGAGGTCAGAAGTCTGAAATCAGTATCGCTGGACCCAGATCAAGGTGTGCACAGGGCTGTACTCCTTCAAGAGGCTCTAGGGGAGAGTCTGTTCCTTGCCCCTTCTCGCTTTTGGTGAGGGCTGGCATCCCTCCTTGGGGACACACTACTCCAGCTTTCAAGGCGTCTTCAGATCTCTCTCTGCTCCTTCTTTGCATTGCTTTCTCCTTTGTATGTAGCAGGTCTCCCTCTACCTCTCTCCTGTAAAGACATTTGTTATGTATGTACGTTCTACCTGCACAATCCAGAATAATCTCCTCATCTCAAGATCCTTAATCACACCTGCAAAGACTCTTTCCAAATAACATTTACAAGTTCTAGGAATTAGGTTTTAGATACCTAATTTTTTTAGGGGGGACATTTTTCAGGCTACCACACGGGGGTTCTGCTTTATGTCTATGTGAATTTCCTCAATTACTATTGAATCCTATGAGACAAGACTTCCGGCACTTTGCGGGTAACATCTAAAGAAAGAAAAATCCAGAAAAATGAACTGAGTAGAAATGTGATTGTACGGAACCACCGTGTAATACTAGTAAATTAAATACCCTTTCTGTCTGCAGTAACGAAGGGTTTTTCTTTTCATCTATTTCAGGCCCAGGCAGACAAGGTTCTCCTATGTCTATAAGAAGTACAGTGACGTATCTCAGGGAGTTTTCAGATGACACCACTATCTCTATTTGTTAAATGATCTTCATTTAGTCTAGAACTGATCTGCACAGACTCTAGGCCTCAAGAGAACCCAGGTCAGCAAGACAGTGCCCACAGATGCCATTAGTCACCTGAGAGTTTAATGGGAGGAAAAACAGAAAAAGCAAAAAGAAAGATTCTGGGGCACAGATAGATAATAATAGACTAAAGAAAAATGAAAGGGGAAAAACAATGAAAAGAAATAGCTCCCTCTGGAGGAAAACAGTCAAGCAATAAGTGACCACACATTTAATGAACAACTATAATACATATATAATAATATAATGTTTCGGCCGGGCGCGGTGGTTCACACCTGTAATCCTAGCTCTCTGGGAGGCCAAGGCGGGTGGATCGTTTGAGTTCCGGAGTTTGAAACCAACCTGAGCAAGAGTGAGACCCCGTCTCTACTATAAATAGAAAGAAATTAATTGGCCAACTAATATACATAGAAAAAATTAGCCAGGCATGGTGGCACATGCCTGTAGTCCCAGCTACTCGGGAGGCTGAGGCAGCCTGATAGCTTGAGCCCAGGAGTTTGAGGTTGCTGTGAGCTAGGCTGACGCCACGGCACTCACTCTAGCCTGGGCAACAAAGTGAGACTCTGTCTCCAAAAAAAAAATAATAATAATAATAATGTTCCACACTGAGGGAAAGAAAAGTATGACATCATCCTTGTCATCAGAGAGTCTTTAACATAGGCTGTATGTTAGTTAGATTTGTATTTAGTACAAATCTAACTCTAACGAAAGGTATATTAATATAGTGACCACACTACAGGATCAAATTGATGTGGGAACTTGAAGTCCACAACTAGCTTAAGAGATCAAGGAAGCTTTCACAAAGAAGACGGTGTGTGAGCGATATCTAGAATTAGTAGTAGAAGAGACAGAAGAATTTATACAACTGTGTACCTGAGGCCCATACAAATCCATGGTCTGTAACCTCAGCTGAGCAAGGTCTCAACGCAGGGCAGGCTGACTCCAGGTCCTTACAACTCCTCTTTCATTCACCCACAGCGGCTACGTTAGACCCTCCTCACTCTCTTCAAACTCTTTTTCCAATTCTCAGCAGAAAACTGTAAGCAAGAACGTTTTCAACTTCTTTCCTCCATCTATGAGTCTAGCCCCATCCTCCCACTCCAAGCCTGCTTCTCCCCTACCCAGGGAAGAGGGGTTCCTCTTCCCTGGGTGAGGCTGGTGGATGACCATCCCCACCCTGTGCTTGGGATCACTCCTCCTGCAGCCTCTTAAGGGCCCCTGCCCTGCTTGCTGTTCCTTCTCTGTCACATGAAGCAGTTAAGAGAGCAGGCTTGAAGTGGAACAGCCTGGCTTCCGACCTCAGTTCCACTCCTCTCTAGCTGTTCAATGAATAAATTCCCTCTCTGGGCCTTGGTTTCCCTGTTTGTAAGATGGGAAAAGCAATAGTACCTACCTGGTAAGGTTGTTGAGAGGACTGAATGACCTATCCTTATAAAACAGAGTTGACAACAGAGTCAACAACTCTTTGAGACCATGGCATCTCCCCTGCCAGGTAAGGTTTACCATTATACCTTACATAACATTAAACCTTACATAACATAACATTAAACAACAATAAAACAGAGTCAACAACTCTTTGAGACCATGGCATCTCCCCTGCCAGGTAAGGTTTACCATTTGCTCTTTCTCTCCACCTCTCTTCATAACCAAAACTCTTGAAAGAATGGACCAAGCTGTGATCTGAGTTTCAAAAAAGCCTGGAGCATAACTGGAAAACACAGGGATAGTAGAAAGTGGGTCTCCTGGGCCCCAGTCATGGGCAAGCTGTGGTGTTGGACTTTATCCTGAAGGCTGTGGAGAGCTGCTGGCTTGTGGCAGAGAACCAAGCCAGTCAGAAATGTAGTTTAGGAATATTAATCAGGCAGCGATGTATGGATAAGTGCAACTTAGAAAGTTATTGCACTGGGAAATATGAGCTTACGGGACAAAAGGGGGCAACATATGTAAAATCAACACAAGTCAAACTGATAGACCCTGGCAAGGGATGGGATATGGGGGAAGAGAAAGAAGAAATTATTCCCGATGAGTGTGCGGATTCCAGCCTGGTGGCCACCTTCACCCAGACAGGGGAGCGAGGGGGTGAAGAAGAAGCTAGTCTGGGGCTGCTGAGGATGAGCTCAGATTGGGACTTGCTTGGGTTTGAAGAATGGCACCAGACACCAGGTGTCACTATACTCCCAGTCTGAAAATTGCAAAGCAGCCACTGAGCTGCCAAAGGATCTTAAAAAGCTATGGGGATTGCCATCTCCTGGCTGGGCTCCTCTGGGGACATGCCATCTCCTGTGTGGCTGGCACAGAAGCTCCACGTGCACGAGAGACTCAATGTGTATCAGACATCGACATTACACATCCCACATTGCCGATGGCTCCCTGGAAGCTCTATGCTCTGAACTCCCACCATTGAAAAGTTAGTCATTTGTGCCTTTATGGATTTTGATCTTGGGGAAGTAAGATCTTAAGCCAGGGGTCCACAAACTCATATGCCTGCTGGCAGTTACCGAGGATAGTATTACGGGGAGAGGTGAGGTCTGTGCAAAATAGAGTGTGTACCCTATCTATAGACATTCAAATTCACAAATTAAAAACAAGCAAATCACTGTGCTGGGCTAACTAAATATTAATACATCTGCAGCCAATCACTTTGCAGCCCATGCCAGGCTATTCACTCAAGGAACATGTTGACAGATACTTAACAGCAAAGCCTTGAATGCTGAGGAGACATATAGAGGAAGGGGAGATATTAGAAGTATGATAAACTAAGCTTTAGCCCATTGTCTTCTGAAGACAGTTTGTTTCTCTCCCTGTTCATGTCCCAAATGCCCAAGAGTTAGGATGCAGTGCTGAAGTGCATGCAAGAGTTAGTGCAAGAGTTAGTGCATGCAAGAGTTAGTGTAAGAGTTAGTGCATGCAAGAGTTAGTGCAAGAGTTAGTGCATGAAAGAGTTAGTGCAAGAGTTAGTGCATGCAAGAGTTAGTGCAAGAGTTAGTGCATGCAAGAGTTAGTGCAAGAGTTAGTGCATGCAAGAGTTAGTGCAAGAGTTAGTGCATGCAAGAGTTAGTGCAAGAGTTAGTGCATGCAAGAGTTAGGATGCAGTGCTGGAAGGTCAGGGAAGCCACAGCCCTGCTCTGTCCTGGTGGAACCAGAGAAAATGGGACTATATTATCCCTGCGGTCCCCAATCCCCAGGCTGCTGCCCAGTAACAGTTGGTCGGTGGCCTGTCAGGAAATCGGCTGTATATCACCACCTGAGCTCCTCATCACTCTGGCCCGACCCCACAACACCCCATCACCCACCCTCAGTTCATGGAAAAATTGTCTTCCATGAAATTGGTCCCTGATGCCAAAAAGGTTGGGGACTGCTTGTACTATCTGATTCAGTGGTTCCCAAACTTGATGCATTTGTGTAAGACCTCAACCTCACAATTTTTTCCTATATCACCTGGACTGACTTTTCTTTAAATAGACCTTAAATCAATTCCCTTTTTAATGTAGACCCATCACAAGTGATAGCTATGAAATAAGTTTTATGTGTGAGTTATATTTTTTCTAACACACTTCAAAATGAAAAAAAAAAAAACATGGCCATTAAAATTAACAGTGAATATTTAGGTGCCACCTAAAATATTCTCCAGTACCCCCAAAAGCATTCGCATCATATGCTGGGAAGCACCGGTTCAAGCCCCTCATTTCATAGTTTAAAAAGCCAAGGGAGCCTGATGTAGTGTGATGCTTGAAAGCACTGGATCAGAATAAATAAGCACTGGGTTCCAATCCACACTCTGTGGCCTTGATCTATTTACTTACACCTTATGAGTTTCTGTTTTCTCATCTGTAAAGTGGAGGACACTACACCTGTCTCACATCAATGCTTGGAGAATGAGTGAGAGTATCTGTAAGCACTGAAGAAGGGGTGCTGTTGTGAATGCTGCTATCACTGCTTAGCTTGTCCCCATCCCAGAGTGAGCCAGTGATAGGTCTGGAACCATTTCTCCTGCCACCTTGGCCAGGATAGCTGTGCAATGATCCTGTCATAATTTAAGGAAATGCAGGATGCACAGGTGTTGAGGATTGTGTCACGAAAAGCACCAAATGTGTATCCTTTTCACATCTCAAATATTCAATATTTTCTACAGCAACTGATGGCCCTAAAGAAACATACAACACAACCATTTTCTATGTATAGCTACACTGAAGCCAACTGTGTTCCACAATACACCAGAGAAGGACCAATAAATCGAGTTGTTTGGCTTTACCCAAGAATTCAGAATGTTAAGGCTGAAAATGACCACACTAAAAGTCACTCAGTCCAACCAATTCTCTTGGCCAAATAGACAACACAGAGGCCCCATGTCTTCCCAGTGACGTCCTAAGTTCACACGGTTGGGGTGGCAGTTC
>VSMD01082565.1:0-94835 GCA_008750895.1 Mirza zaza
GGCTGGTGGCTATATTGTCTCTCTGTCTCTCTGGGCAGCCACCGGTAGGGTCGGGGGAGGGGAGGAGGAGGCAATATGGCGTCTGCCGCGCGGCTCGGGTCTGTGCACACGGAGGTGCCCGAGGGAGTTGGGAGCCTGGTGCCGGTCCGCTACTGGCTTACCGCTCACTGGCGGCGGTTGTCGCTGGGCTAGTGTCTGCAGGTCCCTCCGCTTGCTGGGGAGCCCACCAGCAGTCCAGGATGCAGGGGAGGGGAAACGGCAGATCCACCTTCCCTTCCCGCTGGTCTCCGGGCTGCTCCGGGGGTCCCAGCCTCCAGTTCTCCTCCGCGACCTCCTCCCGTGGAGTCTCCCGTGGTCTCAGGTACTCCTCCTGCCGACCCTCATCCGATGTAGGCTCGTCTTCTTGCTTCTTTCTTCTAATTTCTGCTAGAATCTGTCTTTTCTTCAGAGACACTCTGTCTGGCGGTGTTTCTCATCTGCCATCTTCTGGGCGGGGCCCAGAAGTAAATCTTTTTAATCTAGTAATTTCTATTACACATTCCCCCTAGGCACATATCCCTGTTATATTTTTAAATACCTTTTAAGATACAACAATATTTTAGTGTTGTTCCCAAGTTCTTTAGCCTTTCTTTGGGCCTTTGGGTGACTTTTTGCCCTCTCATCTTCAGTGCCTCTTCTTTCTTACTTCTACCCAATGCTTATGTTTATTCTCATGTTTCCAACACTTGAAATGCTCAATATATTCTTTTGGGCTCCTTTTTCTCCCTTTTATTTTAAACCATTTTTTTCCAGAACCCTGTAAGAGAGTTTTGAGGCAAAGGGGATTGTAGTTGTTGCAGTCTTGTGATCTTCAACTGTAGTCATCATAAGATTTTTGTTGAATATCACTTTATGAATTCATGGTTGACTGTATCTGCCCAGTATTTTAAAAATTAACACTGTATACTAACCCATTCTTTGATTTCTGGGTGTATTTAAAGCATAAAGGAATGGTGAGATATCAGTGGCATTTGAGTCACGTTGATGGTATGTATGATGTGATGAGAACGACACGTTACCTCTGTGGTCTTCCTCCCCAATACATATCACTTCAGTCTAATCATGAAAAAAATACAGGAAAAATCCCAGTTGAAGGCTCTATAAAATACCTAACCATTACTCCTCAAAGTTGTCAAGGTCATCTAAAACATGGAAAATTTGAGAAACTGTCACAATCAAGATGAGCCTAAAAAAATATGATGCCTCAATATAATATGGTATCCTAGATGGGATCCTAGAACAGAAAAAAGACACTAGGTATAAACTAAGAAAGTTTGAATAAGGTATGGACTTAACTAATAATAAAGTATCAGTGTTAGTTCATTAATCGTGACAAATATACCATAACAACATAAAATGTTAATAGAGGAGGCAGGGCACAGTGGCTCATGCCTATAATCCCAGCACTTTGGGAGGCTGAGGCAGGAGGATCGTGTGAAGCCAAGAGTTCAAGACCAACCTGGGCAATATAGCAAGACCCTGTATATATATAAAAAAAAATTAGCTGGGTGTGGTGGTGCACACCTGTAATCCTAGTTACTTGAGATACTGAAGTGGCAGGATCACTTGAGCCCAGGAGTTCTAGCCTGGGCAAGAGAGTGAGACCCCTTATGTAAAAATAATAATAATAGGAGAAACTGTAGGATATGTGGGAACTCTCTGTAATATCTTTGTAATTTTCTGTAATGTAGAACTGTTATAAGAGTACAAACAAATAGGAAAAGAATGTCCAGAATAATGGTCTTTCTGTGCTAAGGATCAGATATAATGGTCAGAGTAAGCATTTAATGACTAGTCCTCAAGCACCAAATAATAAACTCTATAAAAATCAAAGAACATATATGTTCAAAGTTTCCTTTGTATATTTTAAGGCTTTGCTCTTTCTTATTCTAAGACAGTAAACCTTCTGATTGTCAAATAACTGTATAACTCCATAGTGCAGAATAGTTTCTCAAGATGTGCTTTCAGGTGAGTAACATGATTAGTAACATGATTGTGGTAGAGAACATGACCAGAGTGTGCATTAGTGACTTACAAGCTATAGGAAGAAAGAGTCAGGCTCAAGATGAATAATGAAGCCTTCCTTTCTTTATTCATCCCCTGGAGGGATGCCCTCATATCAGAGAGGTACATTAGTACCCTAGTAGAAAGCAGAGAATTAATGTTATTCTAAGGGTCAATGAAGTTTATTAATTATGCTAAACATTGCAAAGCTAAGACAATATTATTAAAAGAGATTACACTGAAGACTGCATAGGTTGCTAATTGTTAAGAAGAAAATGATGTAGGTTTTATTTTAACATTGAGAAGAGGTTGCAGAAGTATTGTTCTTGGTGTTCAGTAATGTGAAGGAAAAAGGAAAGTTTCTTTTGAATATAATATTATTTATTCATCATTGACAGAGAGGTAATTTGTAAACCCACAAAAAAAAAAAAACAAGAAAATGGAGGGATGGAGAGAGTGAGATTGTGAACAAGCCAATTCATGTGCATTTCTATGGGTTTGAAAACCCACGCACTCTTTATACTATTAATAATTTAAACCAAGGACTTGTGAGTAAGAAGGGCCATAGAAGGTGCATATCTGTCACCACAGAATAGGATTTTAGAGTTAGAGAGCAATTTTACCTAAACATGTCTGTACTAAGTACATCAGGTATAACATGGGGATGCTACTAAAAGAATGGGAGTGTAAGATAAAGGGTCATGGAAGTGATGAACTCTATCATGGGGTTAGGACTAAAGAGAGTAATTTCAAAAATTGAACAATTTAATGTATCATTAACATCATACAATATTTGAAAGCAAGTTTTGTATCAAGAGGACAAAGAGAATCATTGGTAATTGAAGGTAAGTTGATGGCTTTGGAACAGTAACTTGGCAATTCTGTAAAGCTAAATTTTGTTTATAGCCAGTCATGAGTAGACTCTGTGTTTCCTCTGGAGCCACCATGAGCTTCTATGTAAGCATATTTCCATTTATTGGTGCCTCATCTTCTTTGATTCAAACAAATAGGGACATATGGCCATTCCATTTTTCCCTTACTTTTCTCCCGAAATGTGATGTTTCCTGAAAATGGTAATGTTCTCACCGTCCCTTTTATTATTTTCCTCTTAAATATAGATAAAACTTGTGATGGTTCCATAAGATGGCCATAATGCAGAATGTTTTCCTCAAGTCTTCTTTTACTTTAATGTAATTCTGATACAGATTGATGGCAGAGTTTTAATTAGAAACATTTAAGCTGTAAGAATAATAGCAAGTTGACTAGTTGACTTTGGAAGTTACTCCATTCATTCAACAAATATCAAGAACTTACCATGTGCTACAAGTTTTGCTACATGGTGGAGATCATTAGCAAGACCCAGCCCTTGCCTTCTGAGTATTTGTAGTAGAGTGAAGTAGACAAATAGATGCCCTAAAATACAATAGGCATTCGTCTAGAAATCAGAATTCATTGAAGACCAAAAAGAAATAGTGGTCAGGTTCATAGTAGGGGTGTTGAGAAATGAGAATGATAAAGACAGAAACCAAGAAAGGATTGATCGAGGAGACAATATTAAACCAGAACCTATTTTTTTAAAAAAGAAAAGAAAGAAATAAAATTAGTAAAGTAGAGCCTTTGTAGCTATCAAGCAAGAAATGCATATGCTTAAATGTATAAAGCTATTGGGCTTTTCTAAAGTAAAAGAGAGAAGTAATAGAGGACCCTGAGGTGGACTGCCTTAAAAGTTTGAACTCTGTACAAAGGAGGAACCTGTGAAGGGAGAAGGGTTAACATATGACCAGATTGACATTGAGGAAAGGAAGATGTTTAAAAGACGAGTTAGAAGGTGATTATGCTGATCCAGAATTGAGATGATAATGACTAAGCCAAGATCCTGAAGAGGAGAGGATGGATGTGACAGATTTTAAGATAGCAAAATCTGTAGGAAATGGTGACTGCTGGGAGGGTATAGTGAACTAGTGAGTTCCACTCAGCGAGAGGTTATAAATGGGAGCAGACAGGTTCAAAAGAAATGATGAACTCTCATGGCTAAGCAGGTCAGGAGTATAGGGATGAGTCTGGGCTGGAGACACCACTTTGGGGTTTGGCAGCCTCTCGTAGTGGCTGAAACTATGGGAGTGGATGAGATTGCCCATGAAAGTTTGTAGGGTAAGAAGGAAATGGGCTGAAGGCAGAGCTGTGAAGGCCACCAATAGTTAAGGGTTGTGAAAGGGGAGAGGAATGCAGGAACAAGCCATCAATTGTCTGGCATCTGAATTGTATGTTTTGGTTGAAAAAACCAAACATACATCTGAGTGAAATAATACATATTGTCACTGTTGGTGTGGCTGACAAAGCACCAGCTCTACTATTCCAAGGGACCAGTGAGTGTTTTATTGGAGAAGTACTGAAATTACCCCATGTGTTTTGGTGGGAGGTAATTTTCAAGGCTTTTCTTTTGTAGTAAGGGAGGGAATATTTTATTTATGACATACTATGATCAGATTTTAAAATAACTACTGATCTTGTAAACCTAGAAAGTAACAACAAAAAAACAACAGCGGCTGGGCGCGGTGGTTCACTCCTGTAATCCTAGCACTCTGGGAGGCCAAGGCGGGCGGATTGCTCGAAGTCAGGAGTTCGAAACCAGCCTGAGCAAGAGCGAGACCCTGTCTCTACTATAAATAGAAACAAATTAATTGGCCAACTAATATATATAGAAAAATTAGCTGGGCATGGTGGCGCATGCCTGTAGTCCCAGCTACTCAGGAGGCTGAGGCAGCAGGATCGCTTGAGCCCAGGAGTTTGAGGTTGCTGTGAGCTAGGCTGACGCCACGGCACTCACTCTAGCCTGGGCAACAAAGCAAGACTCTGTCTCAAAAAAAAAAAAAAAAAAAAAAAAAAAAAAGCAGCAAGGCAAGTCTTTTGAATCCTCACCAGCTGGGCACTTCTCTGACGTATTGACTGGTTGGTTGGACAAGATGAGTGAGAGAGAATCCATGTCAGACAGGAAGGGCTGAATGTGCTGCTGCTGGCACCTCTCATTTTTTATTTCCATCTGAGTTGCTATTAAAATATAATCACAGGTAATTGTTTTTAAGAATACTCTTTCCCCTTCCTTTGTTTGGAAGGAATTCTATAAGCAGAACGTTATCCTCAGAGTTCTAGACTGTAAGAACCTCACCTTTAACCATTCATCACAACAGCTAAACAGAGTAAATGAGGCTTATTTATATGGCTAAAGATTCCAAAGAGCCACTGATCAGATAACAGAATTAATTATTTAGTCTTTTATACTGTTGGATGGCACATGCTATAACTTTTACTGGGATTTCCTCCTGGAAATGACAGGACACTTCTGAGTTACCAATGAAAGATCCTATGAGTTTTCCTTTGTGCATGGTTCTTTTTTCTGGGATCAGGGGGTCCATACCTTCCTAACTAACAAGTGAAGGGGTAGGACCAGGGCTGTGGTGACTCCCCTGAGTGTCAAATGGAATTTTTCAGAGATTACCTTAAATTCATTCCAACTGTTTTATCAAAGTTTCTGCATTAGCAAGAGGAATACCTGGTTTCTGTTCCTAAGCTCTGTTCCAAGTGGTTGTGTGGTTGCAACTCTCTTAGAATTGCCCTTTACAGGGAAGACACTAAAACATCAGAACTTAGTAGGAGTGCAGTGTTGGTCCTCCATTCTTTCTTTTGTCCCTACGCCATAGTCCCTAGAAAAGAAATTTATCGTTACATATTTAGGCATCCAGACTTCTCAGCTAAGCTCTCCTTCCCCCTGACCACAGAGGAATTCACAGTGAACCAAACCCACTGGTCTCCCAAGCTTTTCTTCTTATCTTGGTCTGGTTGAAATACAGCTACAAGCAAGTGGTATCTCCATTCTCCTGAGTTTAGCAGGACTTTCCTCTGTGGCCAGTGTAATGAGAGTTGTATGACAGTATAAAGCCAATGGCACAGCAGTTTCTAAACAGTAGCACTTGTTGACAGGAACTGTTCTTTCTCCATCAGTAATCTTCCTCTAGGGCTTAGGGCTGGGTGGGGTGGGCGTGCGCATGCGCGCGTGTGTATGTGTGTGTGTGTAAGGGAGGCTAGAAAAAAATAACTTAATATGGGAGAGTGCTACTTTATAGAGTAGGGAATTTTACCATTTAAAAAATATTTCTAGAGATTTATTTTAGAGTTTATACCCTTTGCCCAAGTGCGAATCTTCTATACTTAGCAGGAAACAAGCCTTGTCTAATTTAATAAAACATATGCTCATTTCCTTAGGAAAGTGTGGAATCCTTTTTCCTTAAAAGTTAGTGTTACATATTGGAACATCAGACCAAATGTGTAAAATACTTGAGCACCATAACACCTGTCCTTCTGTTTCAGGTGCAACAATGAGAGTGAGTGGTCGCAGATCCATGAGAACATCATCCGAAAGTCGAGCGCCAAATACTCTGCCCCCAGCGCCAGCCATGGTGATGTACTTCTCTGGCTAGAAAATTTTGTGTTGTATTTGCAGTTGCTAATTATACAGCATCTCGGTTGGTGCTTATTGGCTGCTATATGTAAAGTTCAGTTTCCTGCAGATGTTTATTCTCCTGCCTATGCACTTTCTACTAATTCTTTTGTAATAATTTGAGGCCCTCCCTAATATCTGCTGACCAGAATACATTTTCTGTTTTTTCTATGATGGATTCCCCGTGCTTTGATAGGTAATTTGAGTTCCAATTTAAATCCAAAGTGAGCAACAGTGTTGGCAGGGTTTGTTGCATTGTGAAGTCTGTGCTTTCCTGAACAAAGATTTCACATCTAGCCAAATATATATATTGATATCACTCACTTCTCTTTCCATTCCTGAAAGCCTGATACTAATGAGAATCAACAATCAGTCCACCAATATCAGTCATTCTGGAACTAGAATAGAAAATCTTTACTTCAAGGCAGTTTTCATCTATGCTCAACTTCTTTTCCTTTTCCCTTTTTTTCTTCTAAAGCTCCGTTTAAATAATCTCTATCTAAATCTCAGTGCAATTCTACACATTAGATTGTTTTCTAAGTTGAACATTAATTCCTTGATTAAATTAGAATCACCGTTTAAAAGCCTATGAGCCTTTATATACACTTGCAGATAGCTATCTAATTTACATACAACCATGTTTCTCCTGACAATTCTTACCTCTAAATCATTTCATAACCTCTTTTGTATAACCTTCTTTGTTTTAACTTTCATAGGCCTTCTTGGAAATTTTAAGTTTGCCTTAAATGAAAGTATAAAGTCACTGCAAGGAATGGAAGTTTCTAACAAGTGGTACTTGTTAAAGAGAACTTTGTTTTTTCTCTATTGGGGTAAGCAGATACTCAACCAGGAGGTCAGTCCTTAGAGGAGATCCACACCAGAGGCTGCAAAGATTGAGACCTTCAGCTGAAACTACTTGATTTCTATCTAGTGTGGAGGCCCTGAAAGCCTCTCTCACTATTTTTAAATTACAGTTTTCCCATATATATATGCCTGGATGCCAAAGAGCTCCATGCAGTATGTTAAAACTAGGCTAAGGCAAGAGACAAATATGCTCCTGTTTTGAAAATATAGGAAAGTTACTAGCAATTTGGAAAACTACCATTCACATTGATATTTGTCATGTTGCTTGCTTTACTTACTTATTTGATTTATAAAGAGGTGCTCTTGGCTACAAGTTCTTGGGGGCATGATGTGATTAAAACAGACAGAACATTTACAAAGACAGATGGTGGTCATAATGCATACAAAAAAAACTGAAAGAGCAGTTTCCACCATCACTTCACCAGGTTAAGGTTTTGAGTTTTGTCTCATTCCCCAGAGTGAGCAGGGGACTGTGCCATCTTCAGTGTCTGTGATTTTTGTTCAGACCTCACACACATTGGCCATTGAAAAAGTGTTAGAAAGACATCTGTGCTAGGCCACCACAGATTTCAGAAAGCCTCAGATAGGGCGGCCCTAGTGAGAGGAAGTCTCTATGTAGTTTTAGAAAAGTCAGGAGAAGGAAAAGGCAGCTGCTTTTTGAAGTGTGATAGAATCTGGTTGAGACCTTGGAAAATACCTGTTTCAGCCTCTCTCATTAAATAAATAAGGAAACTGAAGCTCAGTGAAATGACTTAGT
Organism: Mirza zaza; assembly: GCA_008750895.1. Taxonomy (NCBI): domain Eukaryota; kingdom Metazoa; phylum Chordata; class Mammalia; order Primates; family Cheirogaleidae; genus Mirza; species Mirza zaza. The sequence goes on from VSMD01082565.1 coordinate 8,160, forward strand.
GGCTGAGCCAGGGTGAAGCCTATGTCTTCAGACTCCAGGCCACTGTCTTTTCTAGTCAATTGCCAGGCTTCTGAGCATGGGTTTTCCACTGCTGGACTCTAGGGTCTTCATATCAGAGAATTTTATAGATTGCTCAAGGAATAGTTCAGGTCATTATTAGTCTCCTTAATTAAATATGCATATTTATAAAAGGTTAACTTACTTTGCTATAAACTGTTACCCATCTTCGTTAAACATCATGGACATTTCATTAAGCCTTGTAATTCTGTTTCAAAAATTATTAGTGCTTTTCCTTCAAGTCAAAGCATATAAAAATGCAGAAGGAATTATTATATTGGGTTTGAGCACAGAGAGTAAATGTATCATTTAGTGGTAACTCTTTTATATGCAACTTTAATTGATGTGGCTCTTCATTTCCATTGATGGCCTCTTAGATGGATAGCCACAGACTTAACTTTTAGCAGTTCCAGCAGCATGAAGGGCATTAAGGGCAAGTGAAGACAGATAAAGCATTTGGCACACAATTAATTGTGTTAATTTTTATGGGGGATTATTCCTTTTCCCATTTACAGACTAGGAAACTGAGGGTAGACAAAGGCACCATGTGGATTGAATTGTAGGAGGATCTGACTCTATAAATTCTTTTTCCTGGTACCAAAAGGAGTCCTGACAAGCAACTGTGGACATGACAGTAACTTGGCTGCCCTCCCAGGCAAGGCTCCCAGGCTGCAAGGAGGCCAGGCATAGTGGGGCAGGGAGCAGAAGGAACGGTCTCCACTGAGGCCAAGGGCAGGGACCTCAAATGCTGAGGAGGCATCAGTTTCCCTTTCTCCCTCCCCCAGGAACCCGGAAATCTGTTTCCCTTTCTCCCTCCCCTGGGAACCCAGCACTGTTTCCCCTTCTCCCTCCCTTGGGAACCCGGCACTAGGGGAGGGCACCCGACCACAGCCCCCCATATCTACCTGGGCCACCAGGTGCCTTGAAACTGAGCCTCCACCTCCCACCCCATGCCTGTTCCCAGGGCAGCTTGAGTCCTATTAATTTTTAAATGACTATTAACTACAGTTTTATTTCCATATCATGGGCTGAGATTAATTTACATAATTAATCCTCATCTAGAATTTCCACAGGAAGGAAATGGAACACAGGGACAAAGCCAAGTTCCTGAATCTCCATTATTCCATATAGGTGTCAATTTGTCCAGTTACTTTTTTATGGATCAGTCTTTAACCTGAGATAAGGTTTAGTAAGAAAATGGTTTTCTTGTGTCAGGTAATCAGTAGGATCAGATTAACAGAGAAATTGTGTAGACTTGATTATTTGCAAGTTTTTTGACTTGAGGACCTCATTGAGATGATGGGTAGGTAGAACGTCAAGTGTTGCCAGGGGAATGCTTGCATACTGGATGGGCAAGTGGGCTGTTTTTCTGAACTATTTATGGAGGCTCTCTTCCCCTGAGGACCATGCCTTAGCATTATTTGGCATATGCTTCAATAACCCATGTTTTCAGAACCAGAAAGGAAACTCAGAAGTTCCAGGATACCCTACAAAAGGGGATGCAGTTTTTATAATCTCCATTGGTGATTTCTTTCATTCTTTATGTGCCTTTTCACTTGATCTCTTGTGTAAACTGAAGCTTTCCTCTTATTAGTTATGCTTAGAGGTGGAAAGCAGCTGCTCAGGGTCCCTTTGGGTAGCTAGCTTTGACTCTCCCAGCACCTTCAGTCTCCATCTTCACAAGTTTAGATTTGCATCCCTAGGCCATTTTGGTTGCTCAGAAAATGCAGATGAAAAGCAGTCAATCGGTACTTGAGTAAATTGTTGCAAATAAGAGTGCACCTGCTGATTTTTTTTTCCTTTGCCCTCCAACCACCACCCCACCAAATTCTGGAGACTATCCCATCCTTAACTATTTGCTATATGCGGGGCCATCAGGATTTCTAGGTCAGTGGATTTCTGTTTACCCAGAGGATACGATTTGCTAGCTATGTAAAGACAATGAAGATGAATGAGCTGGGGGATTATAAGGGAAGGGTCAATAAAGCACAAGCTGTTATCTGCAGACATTATTGTGGTTTTGGTTCTGGCCCCCAGCCTTACAGGTTCATAAACTAATTGTAATTTAGTCTATTCATTGATTAAGCTATAAGAAATTACTCTAGAGTGATCAAATCCCAAACACTGATTATCTAACCAGAATGTCAGCTGGAATACCATATGTTTGCTCTTCAGGGCACTGTGATACTGACACTTGGGATACCATGTTTGTAATCGCAGAGTTTCTTGGGATGCATTAGCTTAGCAGAAACAATGAGATAATTTTGAGATTCTGTCTGGGTTGCAGTAGAACCATATTTCTTCCCTTGGCCTAGTTCTGACAGTGCATATTCCTAATTACTGGAATACTTTTATCTACCAGATAAAATATCTATGACTCTTCTGACTTCTATCTTTCTCTGCTTCTCCATCTCCTCACCACTCCCCATTCCAATATCATTTTTATTCTATAATTCTGCTTGCTCCTGTCTTCATTCCAGCTGCTATTCTTCTAATCGTACTCACTGTTATAACACCTTAGTCCTTCATTTCTATAGATATTCATCTTTTGTTCAAGTTTACAGATCATTGAGGGTGCCTCCTGCCAACCCATACATCAGCACCTAAATTCATTATCCTGTTAACAGCTAATCCCATTCACAATCTCAGAGGTAATACTCCTAACTCCATATAGTCTTGACCTTTACAGCCTTCTAGGCAGTAGCTGCAGTGGGGGCCCTCAGGAGAGTAGAGGAGAGGAGGGAATTTCAGAACATTCTAACCTTGTACAGTATTCCAAGGGTGCAAGTAATGAGCCAGAAGCCAGCTCACCTGAGGGAGTGTTACAGATTCTCCCAAGTTTTAAACAAAGATTATCTGGAGGGTCTGAAGTCATCATGGAGTCTAAAGAAAGAAGGAAAATGCTGAACTTTGAACATACTCCTCTGAATATGACTTTTAATGTTTTTTCTAGTACTACATAACAGGGTGGTAGTGTGGTTCTGAGTAACAAAATGCTTTTGTTTTTGCAGGTCTTATCATTGCTCTGCAGCTTCTTCGTGGAGACATGGAACAGATTCGGAGAGAAAATCCCATGATATTTAATAGGGGATTGGCAATAACAAGAAAATTGGGATTTCCTGATGTCATTATGCCAGGTAGGCAGACCTGCTTCGGGCTGGAAAGGGAGATGGGTTAGGGGGATGGAGTCCAAAGCTCCTCTCCTGAGCACGTCATGAACTATGCTGTGGAGAAGCCCTGCAGTCAGTAAAGTTTCTGTAGCCCAAGTCAGGTTTCTGACTGTGTTCTGCAGCCAGTGACCCCTTTGGCTCTTATAAGCATTTGTTCTTTTCCAGAAGCCCCCATATCATATTCACCAGTACAGTATGACAATACAGCAGATGGGCTTTGTTGTCTCCTATGGAGGCTGGATGGTAGGAACTAACACAGAACTCTTCATGGAGATGCCTTTTTCTACCCTCTCTTCCATCACATTTCTTAGAAGAGAATTGCCTCACAAGAACTTCTTGCTTAAGGGGAAGAATATACCAAAATATGTGCCTGCTATACCAGTGAATCCTATTTGTGTAGGAATAGCAGATGCATTTTTTCCAGCATATTGTGGAGGTACAAATGTTAAGGTTACGTATATTGCCCTTGCCTCCTCTCCCCCCAGAGTCAGAGTCAGAGCTTCAAGCATGTCCATCCCCTAGTTGGTGCGCATCGCATTCATTATGTATGTATATACCCATCCCCTCCCTTCCACCTGCCCAACACCCAATAAATGTTATTCTATATGTCCACTTGGGTGTTGATCAGTTAATTTTAATGCATCATAAAAATAGACTGGACAAATGGTATAAATTAAGCACTGTGAATAGTACTTTCTGGCCAATTTCTCAGGAATTGTCTCACACCGTTCACCTAATACCCAATGGAGAGCTCAGGCAGAAAGTGGGAATGCATTGTCTTAAGTGTGGTTGCAGTAGGTCGAAACCAGGTCCATGTTTCCTAGTGAGGTAGACATGGATAGAACTAGAGAAGTGGGTCCAAATGGAGCATCAAAGCACAAGGGGCTGTTGAGAGTGAAGGAGGTGGGGAGGCATGGTTCAGATAGATGACAGGTGGTCTGATAACCAGAGAAGATGTGAATAAAAGGAGGGAGAGGAGGACAGGCAAATGTCTAGTTGTCTGGATAGATTCCAGGAGGAGTGAACTTACCCTCTCAGTTGAGTTTAATGTTCTGCTAAAAGCTTGTTTGCTTTTATTTAAAATGGCCAGGCCAGGCTGGACCAAACTAATTGTCACCACTTTAAATATCATCTATTTGGAGTACCTCATGGTGCCTCACTAAATCCTCTTGTTGGAAACATTTGCCAGCATATACCCAAGGTAGTGTGGCCTGAGCATAGAGAAGACCCATGTGATGGGTTTCAACTGCCTTTCAACTTTCCAGGCTATGCTCAGATTTATTTTCTGTCTCCTTCATTCTCTCTCTACAGACATTTTGAATGCAGAGAAAGCTGCTATGCACAGTGTTCATCTACTCATGTACACAGGAAGGTCTTTCGGATGGGAAACCTAAGCCACTAGATCAATTATGTTTATCTCTAAATGCTGAGGAGACTTTATGCTTATGAAAAACACTATCTAGCTGTTGCAGAGGTGATGACCTCCATAGGACATTTCTCCCATGCTGTCCTGATACCATTCCTTAGTTCTGTGAGCCTGGTATTTAGGAGAAGAAGAGCCCAAGCATAGTCTCTGGCTTCTTGGTAATGTGGCTTTGACAAAAGAATAGATGGTTACCAAAATTGACCTCGTGATCTTTTTAAAATTAGATACCTAGGCTTATGTAGTGGAGTAATATATTCTAAGAGGTGTACTTAAAGTCCTTCCTTTCTTTTAAGAACTTTGATTTTCTAAGATTTGGACATTACCTTCCCAATAGCCTTCACATACTCATGGGATTAAAGCCAAGTGAATAAGAAAGGAACTAGACTAGAAAGAACAAGCTTCAGTCAGAAACGTATTTAAGTGAAATTTGATTTCAAGTTCCATTATCCAAACCTAATCTATAGAAAGAAATATTTTTTGGAATATGCTGTATCTCTTTGTATTATTGGCACACAGGTTTGTAAATAATTTCCGTCTATGCTGGACATGACTATGGAAATGTGCAATTTCAGGCATTGGTAAGGCAAGCTAAGGTTAAGGGGCTTTTACCTCCCCTGGGCAGCTAAGCAATCATCATATGATTTGCTCTACAAGGCAGAGACACTGGGCAGTTCTAGGAGGTACAAGGTGGTGCCACAAGTGTGCTGCTTCCTGGGTAGTCTGCCTTTAAAGTACTGAGTGCTGTAGCTGAAAGTAAGGATTGATTCATAGGCGGAAAGAAGTTCTTTGTGCATAAACTGTCCCTCCTCTACCCTTTCTCTTCCTGAGGAAAGAGCTTTTTACACAAATGGTCACTCCCAGGATTGTGGGCTGTTAACTATCATCCCCCGGAATGCACCCCAGTATATTTTCAGAGTGGGTTTGCCATCCTTGGGCAAGTTGGTAGGGCTGCACCTGCAGGTCCTGCTGAAGCAACAGGAAGAGTATGCAGGAGTGTTTTACATTGTGATCAGCCTGTCTTGGGAAATAATGACTGTGGTAAGAAGTCCCTTGATGAATCTTCAAAATCCTAGCCACTCCTCCACCTGCAGCTGGTCCACTCTTCATCTGTGGGAATATTTTACTAGGGCTGCAGCAGTCATTCAGCCCTCACAGTGCTGGTGTGATCAAGTTACAAGAAGTTGCAACTTCTCCTTGACACATGAATACAAGAAGAAATAACAAGGAAAGAAATCATGTCAGTAACAGAGCCTTTCAACACTTCAACTAGTCTGAGAAATTAGAGTAAATGGAAGAAATAGAATTATTCATAAACTATGTTCCTCATTTTAAAGCTATCAAGTGCTTGGCAAAAACTATCAGACGCTCACATGGAGAGGTCTTTTTTTTGTCGGGCTGGCCCAGATAGGTTCTTGTCAAAGCATGTTGGCAGAGCTGTAAGGAAGAGTTTGGATAGGCTCTAGGCATACCAGTATCTAACTTGCCATTTCTAAAAAGGTCTTTCTAACAGTCCACCATTGCTTTCCATGGTTGTATGCATACACACCACATGGATGCTATGAGCAGAAGATATCCTGCTCTGTGCCACAGCCAAGGCCCTGACTGTAGCACCATCCAACTCTGCTCATAACCGATGGTAATGAACAAGAGGCCACAGAGATGCTGGTGTTCTGGGAGCCAACGCAGGAAATGCCATCTTAGATGATAGAAGAACAAATAGACATGGGAATTTTAGCCACATTTTCTGAAATTAAGCACCTACAGCCTTTTGTTGACTAATCACCATATTTCTGTGGGTGCTTCTTCCTTCTCTCCAAACTCATTTTAGTTACATACAAAAGCTAAGAACACTATAGCACACTTTTAGTCCTTTCCTAGATTTTTAAAGAAGATGGGCTGGAAAGATGAGCATGACAGGTGTTCCAGGTGAATGAGTTGATGTTAGCATTTGTCCCTGTGACTTACACATCAGGATTAACCATAATAAAACTTTGAAGAAAACTCTCACCCAAAAGACTATAACCTGAAAGGCATGATTTAAAACCTCTTCCTCAATAAGGGGCTTGTACCCCTTTCCACACCTTGTCTAAGCTAGCAGAAATATGCACTACTTTCTATGACTCTTTCTATAATATTTCTTAGCTTTTCTAGAAAGTTTGTGCCCTGGAGTCATTGGGAATACAGGACTCTGTCATGGTTCTGTGTTAAGTACTACAATGTTTTAACCTGTTTTCTGAGCCTTGAATTTATAAGGTTATCATTGACAGTGGGTGATATGGGCCAAGTTTCATATTAGTTAAATGGTCTTCTGTCTTGTCATAAGAAATCCATCTATGATTAATATGTTGTTTTAACTGATAACTAAGTTTTTTTCCCTAAAGCAGTGGTTCTGTAACCTTAGTATGCATCAGAATCACCTCCAGGGCTTAGAATAACACAGATTTCTGGACTCACCCCAAGAGTTTCTGATTGAATACCATTGGGGTAGGACTTGACAATTTGCATTTCCCATAAGCTCTCAAGTGATGGTGATATTGCAGGTCTGGGGCTCCCTTTGAGAATTATGTCCTAGAGAATGCTGTGCTTTAGTGATGTTTTTCCCCTCCTTGAGTTAGAGCTGAGGCAATTACTGCTGTCCTCTGGATTGCCCTGAACATGCACCTATGCAGGCATAGCATCCCTCTAGAGCAGTAGTCCCCAGCCTTTTTGGCACCAGGAACTGATTTCCGGAAGGCAATTTTTCCACAGACCTGTAGGGGGCTGGCAGGGGAAGTGGAGCTCAGGCGGTGATGCAAGCAATAGGGAGCAGCTGTAAATACAGATGAAGCTTTTTCCCTCACTGGCCCACCACTCACCTCCTGCTGTGTGCCCCAGTTCCTAAAAGGCCATGGACCAGTACCTGTCCATAGCCTGGGGTTTGGGGACCACAGCTCTAGAGGACCCTCTGACTCTTGCCCTCGTGCTCAAAAACACTCTTTTTCCTTGATGCTTCATCACCGACCTGCAAGAGATGTTTCTTCCTCTTTTCTTGTTTGTTTTAATTGTTCTTGTTTTTTTCTGTGTTGTCCCCTCATTCTCGCCCCTTTCTTTCTGATGCAGAGATGAAGATAGTTGGGTGTAAGTTCTGGCTTTTGTGTGTCCTATCTGCTTATTGCCTGCTTTGTTGTCATCTTCATTTGTTTCATGGAATGTTGCAATAATGGGGTGGGGTGTCATGTACATTATTAATCCTTCATCAGCCTCACCTTCTTAGGTAACTGACAAAACATAAAAATAAAAGCTACCAGCCCATCCTAGAACACTGTGTATTTCTCTGGGTGTTCATTAATATCTGAAGAAACTAAGGACATATTGGAATGTTTAGAAAATCTCAAAAAACTTGAGGTGTATAGATACAGGAAAGGATTTTTCTATGAGACAGACCAGTTATATCTACTGAAAAGAAAAGGAATAGTGCTTATCCCAAGTCACAAATAATCCAAAAGGCAGAAAGCTTCTCTTTTCAGCTCTATTGGGACACACCTTATATGAAGGGCAAACACATAGAGACATGGCTTTTGGAAGAAAGCTCTCCTCAACGGTAGTTATGAAAAAGTTATTTATCACAAGTGGGTTCATAGGACTGTGGTCAGTCTGAATGTCAAATGAGGCTTTGTCATTGTCTCTAAGGGATAATTTAGGAATGATCACATCTGGTCCCACAAAGGGTTGGAAGATCATCACATCCCTGACCCAAGAAAGGAATAACTATATATAATGATGTCACACTATGCCCACACCTGTCATCTTGTTACAGCAGACAGCATCACTGATTTTGTGGTGGTATAAACAAGAAGTGTGACACTAAAGACATGGTGAGAAAAACAAAGAACCCATCTTTTCTGGTTACTCTAAAGAAGTCCTCTGATGAGATTTTTTCTTTTTGTCTCTTCCTCAAGAAAATAAGAACTACTACAAAATACAATATTGGTCACATACCCAAATCCATCTAATTTTAATGGTAGCTAATATCTCTGTATTTCCATGTATACTGTTAGGAAGCTTCCTTCTATTCCTCAAGAGGTAGAATTAGCACCATCCCATGTATGTGTCTACCTGGAGAAAGTCAGTTCTCATTTTACATGATCTTAAGGGAAGAAAGCACATCGACAGAAGCTCCTCCTGACCCTATCTAGAAGTAGACAAGGTATAAATAATATATATTAAGTACTGTATTGAACTCAAAGCTCCTAATATGTAGGGTGAGTAATTTATACAGAAGGAAATGAACATAATAAAGAACTCAAACCAGACTGAGTGCCCAAATTTGGGCCCTCCTGGATCATTTCTACTGGGATGGAATTCCACATAGGTTGGAACTAGTGAGATATATGACCTCAAAATCCAAGTAAGGCTGGAGTATTGGCAAGGTTCTCTTGCTAACAAATGCTCTGGTGCCTAAGCTGAACCTCAGAGGAACCTCTATGGACAACTACTCTCAAAAGAGACTTGAAAACACATCATGAGCTCTGTTTCTCCACAGTCATACTAGGATGCAAGTCTTCAGAAGGTTAGACCTGTTGCAGCTGGGTGCGATGAAACATAGCAACTCTGTCACAGTGCTTCTGAGCCCCCTAAGATTTCTGGTCAGCACTGTTTCCTTCTAAGATCTCTCACTCCATAAGGACCCCAGAGTATTTCAGACCAATCCTTGTCATAATAAGATAGCCTCCAGTTCATTACCTTGGTCCTCCCCAACAGCTGTTTGTGTAGGCTCACAGGAATCCGTATTTTTGATGTATAGTTGCCATGCAATGCAGCCGTTCACACATAAACATTCCAAGCCAGGTATAAGTGAGCTATGGCCCATGGGTCAAATTCAGCCGGCAGTCTGTTTTTGTACTGCTTGCCAGCTAAGAATGGTTTGTTACATTTTGAAAGGGTTGTAAAAATGAACGTGCAATAGAGACATTTGTGATCCACAAAGCTTAAAATATTTACTCTCTGGTCTTTTACTGAAAAGGTTTGCTGACCCCTGCAAACTGAAGTAGCTAGTTCCCTGACCTGTAGCTGTACCAACAGCTGGCATTGGCCATCATGTGAAATTGTGAAAGGGGCAGAAACTATTTATTCTGAGACCCTCTTATAAGAAAAAACTCTGTTCATTCATCTTCATTCAATAAACTCTGTTGAATGTCACCAGACCACTAAGCACACTGAGATGTAAAGATTACTGACACTGTAAGATGTTCTGCCAACCTTAGGAAGCAGAGGGCACCCAACAAAGGGAAGTGAGGCTGCCCAAGGCCCTTCCTAAAAGAGAGACCATCATCAGGGCCACCCTCAGCAATACCTACTTCTCCTGCCTACAGAAAAGCCTCATTCTCCCTGAAAAACACTCCTCCATGCTGCCAAAGAGCTTCCCAGCCTCCCAGTCCCAGCCAAACTTCATCAATGTCCTCCCAGCAGAACCCCCTGTTCTGGTTTCCTAGTGTTAAACCATGGAGAACATCAGAATCACTTGGTGATTTTTTTTTAATATGCATACACAAGACCCACTGGAATCTCATGGAGTGTATGCTAGAAATTCGTTTTTAGCAAGTTCTCAGGTGATTCACAGGCAACTAGCCAGGCAGTGGTCTTCAGACTACCTCCAAAACCACCACTCATGCCTTCTCTTTCTCATTCTCACTGTAACAGGAGAATGAGAATGAGCCTCTCCTCATCCCTTTCCTGGTATATTTTCTGGCAGTTGGTACTAAAGTTTACAGGAGCCTCCTGGACACAGTGCCTTAACTCAAAGGCATGATTCCACTGATAGATTTTGTGAACATGTAACAAGCAATAGCAACAGCTGGAGAGCAGACGAACTCTGGGAAGCTATCTTTAAGGCAGGTCTGGGTCATTAGATCCCTGGAGGTTTTCACATTCGATTCTTATTAGGTTTTTCCCTAGTTCCAGGGGAATTAGTGGAGATCTCAATTTAAATGATCCCCAGAGAGATTTTGACATGAAACCCCTACCCCCAGCAACTTTCATAAAGTGCCATTCTTGAAACCATAATTTGCAAAATTGCAACCCATAGGCAGCCTTATACCTATTCTGACTAAGAATAGCCCTGATCTAGGCAGGTCTGTTCTCCAGATAAAGAGCAGCTAAAGACCTGATGAAATCACACTGCTTTAATCTGTAACTTGAAGGGTATGGTTACTTGTATTGATAAATTTTCTCAGCTAGGTGATCATCAGGGGCATTCTGTTTTAAAAAGAATGAAAACCGGCCATGCGCGGTGGCTCACGCCTGTAATCCTAGCACTCTGGGAGGCCAAGGTGGGCGGATTGCTCGAGGTCAGGGAGTTCAAAACCAGCCTGAGCAAGAGCGAGACCCTGTCTCTACTAAAAATTGAAAGAAATTAATTGGCCAACTAATATATATAGAAAAAACTAGCTGGGCATGGTGGCGCATACCTGTAGTCCCAGCTACTTGGGAGGCTGAGGCAGAAGGATCACTTGAGCCCAGGAGTTTGAGGTTGCTGTGAGCTAGGCTGACGCCATGGCACTCACTCTAGCCTGGGCAACAAAGCGAGACTCTGTCTCAAAAAATGAATGAATGAATTAATTAGTTAACTAATTAAATAAAAAATAAATAAAAAGAATGAAAACTATAGGACAATCTAGCTCAATCTTTCCATTTTGAAATTGGCCTTTTGCCTTAAAATACCCTCCCCAGAAACTGTGAGCGCACTCTATAAAATCAACACAAATCAAATTCTGTCATTAACAATCTTCAAGATAATGCTTAGTTTTATATTAGTGTTTTATACAATGTATTTCTAGTAAAAGTTTGGAAATGTTTCATTTGAAGGACATGTTTATTCCTGTATAGAGCCACAAAAATTAAAAATGTTTGTATAAAAAATAATATTGCTGGCAGCCAGCAGATATATGCTTTTAAAAGCTGCATGGATTGTCTTGAGGATAACCTCCAGAGAGTACAAACCAGGGTAATATTTAAACCGAACGCCTATTCTTTAGATTAGGCATTAAAATTTTCTAGGCTATTCATTTTGTGCTATATCAGTGTAGAAATTGAATAGTTAACTTAAATGCCATAAGAAAGCTAATGTATAACTAAAAGGCTTTTATAAGAAGGCTCTGTTTCAATTACTAAAAATTCCAAGTGTAACCAACTCTGATTCATCCCATTATAATAGCAATAACCCACAGTAAAGTTCCCAGTTACGTTTGAATTTTACTTTCAGAACTGATTTTATTCAGCCTCTGTCCTGACTGTAGCAAACTGAGTTTCCCTTCTCTTTGTACCTACCTTCCCCATCCCACCCTACCCTACCCTGCACATCTGAATGTTCTGAATGGTATGGTAGGTGGGTCCAAGCAGTGATGTCCAAAGGAAGCAGATATCCAAACTCATCAGAATTCAAAGCAGAGGCTCTGCCCAACCCAGGAGCCCATGAAGTCTGCACACTGCAAGATGGACACCCTCAAGGCTATCCCACACATGCAGCAGTTGCATTTGTGTATGATTTTTCAGAACATATTTTCCTCTTCCCTTCACGATAGCCCCAGGGTGGCATGTTTGAGGAACAGGATGACTTTCACACATTAGAGAGAGTTCTGAGGGCTCTCAGAGAATAATTAATTACTTGTCATAGGCTGCTCTTCCCTACTTGAGCTGCCTTAGTTTGGAAACCTTCATTATGCAACTGAATAATTGTGGTTGCAAGATTGCACTCCTGGGATAGGAAGGTGACCTAAAGAATGGAAGGACTAGTTGTGAAGACCTTGAAAGCCTCATATATATGCCAGTCCTGCTCTATCCCTGTTTTGTATATGAGAGACATTCAGATGCTTCCACAATTAGAGAGGGAGTCAGTATAGAAAAAAGAGCCTTGTCATGTATCTCTGACCAAACCAGAAAGCTCATTTGCTAACCAAAAACACTCTGTTTCTGTCATTGTCATTCCACGTAATAAACATATTTCGATGTACCAATTTTTCTAAGAACTGAAGTGGAAAGAATATCTGGCTTCTGAATTGGCTTGCTTTGCAAGTTAATTGTTTCATCACCTCTCATTTGGTTTCTTAAGGCTGCTAACACATCTTCACTTTGGTCTTAAGCTGTTTTCCTTTGCAATTTTCTTCCTTTGAAGTTTTCTTCCCTCACACCCTTTATTGTGTTTTTTTGAAAGTCAAAAGCCTTATTTAGAATATGTGAATAAAACTGCTCATGTTACAGATTTAGCAACTTAGAGCAGCCTAAATAAGCTCTTCTTATACATGAATAGGCAACCTTGTCCCCCCTTAATTCATCCCCCTAAAAAGGCAGATGTTATGTGGGTCATTTTGGACTTGTAATTTGAGCTTCTCCTGCCCAGTCTTGAGCAGCAAAGATGGGCAAAATATGCTGGAGTCAGAGCAAAGGGAAGCAACAATAGCACAACAGATTGTTGCCCCACTGACTTAGAACCTATGCTTCTGGGTATGATCTGCTCCCAGAGCACTTGAAAACAAAAAGAAGAAAAAGTAACAGGTAGTCCAATGATCTCTGCCTGCATCCCAGCAGGGAATGGGATTTGGAACAAAGTCTCCAGAAGGAAGGAGAAGTAGTATATTCTTTAGTCAGACTCAGAAGGGTTGGGGGTTGCACAAAGAAAACCTATGAAACTTATAAAATTTATAAACCTATAAGAGATGAATTTTTTGCAGGAAAAGAGGAGTGATTAGTAGTTAAAGCATAAGTATGATTAAAATAAGTGTTATTCCTATTGATTGTAAAATCTTTGCTCTTCAGGAGGCTTATATTATAGCCATTCTCCTGGAGAGGAGATAGACTGAGCAATCTGAGAGAAGATTCTCTATCCTGGACAAGCTCTGTTGAACCTCTAGAATTCAGACTTAGAGAGCACATAACTAACCAACCTGGGTACTGTTGCACTGATACTGGTAGAATGTCCATCATTATTAACCAAGCTTGGAATGCCCTGAGCACCCACCTGAACCCAAGAGGATCCAAATACTAGCATGGTCCTCCATGCAAATAAGGTAGCATGGCTTCTGTGGTCATGAGGACATGACATTTCTTTACCCACAGGTGATATCCGCAATGACCTATACCTAACCCTGGAGAAGGGGGATTTTGAGAGAGGAGGAAAGAGTGTACAAAAGAATATCGAAGTGACCATGTATGTACTTTATGCAGATGGAGAAATCTTGAAGGTAAGACTTTCCAGTAAGTCATTTGGAATGGAGGCTAATCCTGTGATAATTTTTCATGGACTTTGTCCAGAGTCCCATTTCCTTCAAGCAGGACTAAACTCAAATCACCCCATACGGATTTTTCTCTGTCTTTTCCTTTCTTGAAGGAAACCCTATGGTGTGCTTTGATAATAATTTCCAGTGCCATACAGCTTTTGCAGAAATTCTTCCTAGTGCCTAACCTGAATCTCTCCTGCTCCAATTTAGACCTATTCCCTGTAATTCTGTCCTACCTGTTACCTCTTCTGCCATTCTGCCTAGCATAGAGCCACCTACTTTTGGTAACTGCTATTAAGTCCCATTCTGTCTTTGTATTCCTTGAGCTAATACAGAAAGTTATATTTGCACTCTGGTCAAGGGTGGGACTTAGATACTCACTTGCTGGTACCAAGTTATAGGACAAAGAACAGCAAACTCAGGCCATGAAAGATTAAAGTCAGTGTAGTACAAAGATCCTCTGTCATTCTTCATCAAAAGTAAAGACCTGGAGGACTATTTTTCTGTTGTCATTATGTCAGTTTTTCCCTTAGTCATGTCATGGTAAATTCCCTGGTGAATAACAAGGCATCATTTGCAGCACACTTGATAGAAGGCATATCAGTGTTTCACAAGCATTGTTTCTGTGTATTGGCAACAGGCCTGTGAGATAAGCAGAATAAGAATGATCATTCCCATTTTACAGATGAAAGGGGTAAAATAAGTCAAAATCATCTCTGAAAGCAAGATAGAAATAGAGGAGAATGTTGAAATATTGATAGGAACAGGGATTTGACTGTCATTTTAAAAATACAACTAAAGGGCCGAGCACAGTGGCTCACACCTATAACCCTAGCACTCTGGGAGGCCAAGGCGGGCGGATCCTTTTAGCTCAGGAGTTCAAGACCAGCCTGAGCAAGAGTGAGACCCTGTTTCTACCAAAAATAGAAAAAATTAGCCGGACATGGTGGCGCATGCCAGTAGTCCCAGCTACTCAGGAGGCTGAGGCAGAAGGATTGCTTGAGCTCAGGAGTTTGAGGTTGCTGTGGGCTAGGCAGACGCCATGGCACTCTAGCCTGGGCAACAGAGTGTGACTCTGTCTCAAAAAAAAAAAAAAAAAAAATACAACTCAAGGACCTAGGGGATGTTAACTGTTTGCCTGGAGAGTCTGAGGACAGGAGACCTCTTAGCTAGTCACACTACCCCTGTGTGGACAGGAAGCTACTCCTGATTGTGTTGCCCAAAGCTTCCAGGGCAGGAACGTGGGCAATCCTGAGACTTCATCTTTGTGGCAGTATTTGGGAGCTGGGATCAAGTTAAATCTGATCTAACTTGTTTATATCCAAGGAAAGTCAGCCAAGGGCAACCTAAAATGCCAGTCTAACATTGAGCTTTGGAAAATTAGAAAACAGCCTCTCTCCACTTTGTATTTTAATTTTTTTTCCAGATCTCGTAAAATGTGACATACAGTTATCTTCTCCCATGAAGCCTGTTGTTTCCTTTCTCAGTGAAGATAAAGAACCTACTTTAGTGATTAAGATGCACCACCCAACTTCACTCTAATTTGTTAAGGAGTGTTATGTGGTTACTTCTACCCCAGTGAAAACAAGAATTGTGGCTGCTTTTCTTATACTATCTGTATAATTGCCTCCAAAAGTATTGAATTTAAGTCAAATGTAGTTCGTCATCTCATAGATTTTGCCTGGTGCAAAAATGAGACCTTCAGGCAGGGGAAAGTAAAGTATCCTAGTGACACAGAAATCCAGGCACTCCCTCCAGGAACATGGTATCTTATTTTGTTTCTCTCTTCTAGGATTGCATCAGCTTGGGTTCAGGAGAGCCAAATAGGAGTTCCTACCACTCCTTTGTCCTTTACCACAGTAATAGTCCTCGTTGGGGAGAAATTATCAAATTGCCCATCCCCATTGATCGGTTCCGGGGCTCCCACCTGCGCTTCGAGTTCAGACATTGTTCCAGTGAGTGAGACTTCTTCCCACATTCCTTTGAGGGATGTGAATATAACCCTCTCCCCTCTGAAACAGAATTAAGTGGGTTCCTATTATTGGGGCAAGAAAATGACAAGTTGGGAATAAATGGTTACTCGGAGATGGGATGTCATCAAAGGCTGTTATTTGGACTGTAAAAGCAGTAATTCAAAACTATAAGTCTGGTATTGGTCCTTCCTAGTCTCTCACCTAGTGTCTGAAATTATCTATTGTTATTCTCCTTTGGTTGTTTCCTTTGTATCTATTAAATTACTCCTTAATGAGCCCCTGGTTCATCAAGGCCAGCAGTTTAGTTTCTGTTTTGGTCTGGGTAGCTTGTATACCTTGGGGTATAAATGGAAACTCATTCCAGTACATTTCTCATCATTGCTGCAGTCAGGTTGCTATCTAGTCAATGAAAGAAGTAAGGGGCAGAAGAACATAGGTGATAAACACAAGGGGGATTTCTGTTGGAAAGCCAAGTAGGGGACAAAAACAACTAATACCTGGCTCTGATTTCACAGCAAAGGACAAAGGGGAAAAGAAACTCTTTGGCTTTGCATTCTCACCCCTGATGCGTGACGATGGCACTACCCTCTCAGATGATATTCACGAGCTTTATGTGTACAAGGTATGAGGCCTGGCTGTCTTTCATCCCTGCTGTTCCCCACTACTGAGGTATCACTCGTGGTTCTTGGGTGATTTTCATTGGGCAGGCCAGAGGATCTAGGGTAGTGTGCTAATGGATGACAACAGGACAGCTGTGGGCAGCCTATTGTCTTCTAAGTGCAGTGGGCTTCATCCCACAAATAATGCCAGCAGGTTTTTTGTTTCCCACCTCTCACTCCATTGGTTGGAAATCCAGTACCAACCCCTCTATGCCACTCTGGTCTTGGATAGTACATTCTGAGACTGCTATTCAAAATCATGGTACTGTCAGCTGTCACAGCATAGCTGTCACTCAAGGTTACTTGCACACAAAGTGGAGGCCACATGTTCCACCATGTTCTGTTTAAAAGGGACATGAGCTGTTCTGGGAAGTTTCTGAACAGAAAACACTCTTTCAAGATGACCCAAGGCACAAGGTTCAGCCTCAAGAAGATAAAAACAAACAACCCAGAAATTCCCTGGCATCTGGTTTTTACACATGGCATGGCTCAGGAAACATTGTCTGTTCTGTACTTTTGCCTACAGTGTGACGAAAATAGCACATTTAACAACCATGCTCTGTACCTGGGCCTGCCCTGCTGCAAAGAAGACTACAATGGCTGCCCTAATATCCCCTCCAGCCTCATCTTCCAGCGCAGCACCAAAGAGTCTTTCTTCATTTCCACTCAGCTCTCCTCTACTAAACTCACCCAGAATGGTAGGTGATGGTGCCTGCAGGGTGGTGCCCTCTACTGTCCTCAGTTAGGGAGACAGAAATTATTGCTTCTTAATGCCACAGTAATGGTCTTCTTTTCATTTGAAGTTGGAGGAATCACTCAGCAATAGCAGCCTACAAGGTTTCACATGGTTTTAGTAGCTCTACAGTGCACATCCTGGGTTCGTAGATGTGTCTTTGGCCTTGATCTCAGCAGTAAAAAAGCCACTGTGATGCTCATAGCTAGTTCTGTTTCTCTAGATTCCACCTTGACTAGGAGAGTCTGGGCCTCACTTGACCTTGGGATAACCAGGGTTCACCATCTTTTGGGCTTGCTTTGTAGTGGACCTCCTTGCTCTACTAAAATGGAAGGCCTTCCCAGACCGGATTATGGATGTCCTAGGACGGCTACGGCACGTCAGTGGGGAGGAAATTGTTAAGGTATGTCTTCCACACGATTTGAACATACTGCCCTGAGAAAGAATCTGGACAGAAGACCTTACTTCCTCATGATTTCTGCCAGTAAGCCTCTAAGGCCATTTCTGCAGATTGCTTTTCATTTTATTTTTTTTTAGTTTGTTAGCTTCTTTTAAAAATATTTTTATCTTTTTATTTTATTTTCAATTGAAAATAATAATTGTATATATTTACGGGTTACAGTGTGGTATTTTGACATGTTTACAATGTAGAATTATTAAATCTAGCTAATTAACAAATCCATTACTTCACATTCTTATCATTTTTTCTTTGTGGTGAAAACATTTAAAATCTACTCTTTTAGCAATTCTGAAATATACAATGCATTATTATTTATTATAGTCACTGTTTGGGGTAATAGATCACTAAAGTTTATTCCTCCTAGCTAACTGAAACTTTGTACCCTTTGATCAATATCTCCCCCCCTCCTTTCCCCAATATCATTCCTAGCCTCTGGTATCTATCATACTACTCCCTACTTTTGTGAGTTTAACTTTTTTAGATTCCACATATAAGTGAGATTAAGTAGGATTTATCTTTTTGTGCCTGGCTTATTCCACTTAGAGTAATGTTCTCCAGTTCTATCCATGATGTCGCAAATGACAGGATTTCCCCTCTTTTTAATGCTGAATTCCATTGTGTATATATGCATACATTTTCATTAACCATTCATCTGATGATGTACACCTAAGTTGTTTTTATATCTTAGTTATTGTGAATAATGCTACAGTGTACATGGGATTGCAGAGATCTCTTCAGCATACTGATTTCAATTCCTTTGGATATATACCCAGTAGTGGGATTGCTGGATAATATGGTAATACTATTTGTACTTTTCTGAGGAACTTCCATACTGCTTTCTATAATGGCTATATCAATTTATGTTTCCACCAGCAGTGCACAAGGGTTCCCTTTTCTCCATATCCTCACCAACACTTATCTTTTGCCTT
Source organism: Mirza zaza (assembly GCA_008750895.1). NCBI lineage: Eukaryota > Metazoa > Chordata > Mammalia > Primates > Cheirogaleidae > Mirza > Mirza zaza. The sequence goes on from VSMD01082565.1 coordinate 26,818, forward strand.
TTTTACAATAACCATTCTGACAGGTGTGAGGCGTTATCTCATTGTGGTTTTAATTTGCATTTCTCTGATGACTGGTAATGATGACTATTTTTTCATATGTCTATTGGCCATTTTTATTGTATGTCTTTTTGAGAAGTGTCTGTTTAGGTCCTTTCCCCATTTTTTTGATTGGATGGTTTTCTTGCTATTGAATTGGTTGAGTTCCTTATGTATTTAGAATATTAGCCCCTTATCAGAGATGTATGGTTTGTAAATATTTTTTCCCAATCCATGAGTTGTCTCTTCCCTCTATTAATTGTTTCCTTTACTATATAAAAGCTTTTCGTAGTTTGATGCAATCCCATTTTTTTTATTTTTGCTTTGGTTGCCTGTGCATTTAGGGTTATATCCAAGAAATCATAGTTTGTTTTTTTTATTTCTTTTAGTTTTTTTTAGTGTCTTACTTTTTAAAAACTTTATTTAAGTATAAACCCTATTTTCTAACTTGTTTTTCTTCCCAGAGAGCAAAATGATAATTAAAGGGTAGTGGTAAAATCATCCTCTTAGAAACAATTCCAGTGCTTTGTGCTGCCTACATTCCTTTAGGTCTCCTGTCCTTTCTTTAGATCTCTTTCTCATTTTCCTTACTTTGTAACCTTTTAACCACAAACCCAGCCTGATGTCTTTCTGGCTCTACTCTCCTGATTATAAGAACTCTAAATATTGTCCATTAGCTTGTAGCTGCTGATTTTGACCAGTCTCTCACTTGGAGTTCATACTAGAGAACCCTTCCTTATCCCTATGACAGCTTCTTTTTCCAGATACCTTTGTAACATTTCCCATCTAATGGGCTTAACAGGCTGATGTCAACACTGCCAATCACCAGTTGTCTTCATAGGGCTTTTCTGGGCAGACTGTTTGCCCACCTGGTTTTAGCTCAAAACAAAAATAAAAATAAAACACCCAGGCACTTCCTAGTGGTGAAAGCCCAGCAGGTGAATCCTACACAGTGGACTGAACTCTATTGAGGAAAGTGGTCATCAGCAAGAGCAATGGAGTGTAGGTTAGAGATTAAATCTTAAGAAGTCATCCTGTCCATACTGAGCTTCCTTAGCTCTGCCATCATAAATATCAAATCAATTATTAATAGCACAGATGCACTGTCTATACTTTATTTCACAGCTCCATTGACTCAGTAATCAACAATGTGGTGTCACCAAATGAGGAACAGTTTTAAAGTTTGTGTACCACTGTATACTTTTATGAAATTGATGTATGAATTGTTTTAATTACTCAGATTATCATAAACATTTTTTAAGCTCTTCACAATCTAATGCTAGTTTTGAAACTTAAGAGAAAGTCATACTCATATTTTCCTTCTAAGCATATTAAAAATATCACCCAGTACACAGGCAAGGTATTAAGAAATCTGTGGTCTTTGTAAGGGTGAGTTGTATTTCTGACAACAGAACATCCTACTAGTGTACCTGGTTTTAGCGTCAATAATTTGTCTCAGCTAGCCAGAAGAGAATGTGCTGGCATTTGAAATTTATTTTTTTTACTTTTTATTGGAAAATTTATGCATACATAAAAGTAGACAGAATAGTACAAAGAACCCTACATGTATCCATCACTCTGCCCTAACGACCATTAACCCTTGCCAGTCTTAACCCATCAGTACCCCAATTTAAAACTTCCACCTCATATTGTTCTGAAATAAATTGTAAATGTGGTATCATTTAAGTTGAGATTTGACTAGAACAATATTGAACTTGATTTTTAAAGACTGCTAGCATCCATCAGTATTTATTATTCTCTTTGTTTTTGCACCTCAAAAATAAAAGGTACATGCCCAAACAACAACAACAAAACACTGCCACATTTTTTTACCCCCATGGACAGCCTTTATCAGCTGCATTCTCTCTTCTCCTGTGATACACTAATTCCTAGACCAAAAAAATAGTTTCTGTAGTTAAAGCCTAGCTTGCCACACCCTTATCTAAATGTACTCTGTATGATTAGGCCACAGTAGAAAGCAAGGGATGATTGAACCTTTTTAGTCCCAGGAAAGTGAACTCTTCATCTCAAAATGAATTTGTCATCAGAATCACTTAGATTGTTTTTATTTAAAAATTTCTATCCCACATGGGTGTCCTTTGTTTTTCAGGCAATTACTGTTTCTTTCTAAGGAAAAGGCTTAGCACTTAGCCAACAAGAAGAGCCTCTCTAGGTTTCTCTCAGGGCCCTTTGGACTATAAGTAAACACCTCAAGTCCACCTAGCTATCATTTAGCTAGATGGAGGCAAGGTACTAGATGATTTTGAAGTGGTGTTTTAAGATCCCAAGAAATCTTTCACTTTGTTTATTGTGAGCTAAGTTCATTGGTGGATGGAAGTTTGACCATGTATGCAAGGTCCTGAGACCTGAGCCCTCTGCTTTTTGTTGTTTCAGTTTCTACAGGACATCTTAGATACACTCTTTGTGATTTTGGATGATAATACAGAGAAATATGGCCTGTTGGTTTTTCAGTCTCTGGTAAGTCACCTTTTTGACTATTTATTTTTATTAATATTCCTGTCACATATTTCAAAAAATCTAAGGAAAACAATTTGTTAGAGAAAATCAGCACAGGTATAAATGTTTCCTATAGAAGGAGTGAGAAGTAATACTCCAAAAGGACTGAGGAGTATCATCCAAGAAAGACCAACCTACCAGGCAGATCCCTCCAAGATCAAATTTGAAAGAATCAACATGGTCAGGTCTAGACCTCAGCTTTGCAGTTCTAGATCCTCACTCTTATCACTATTTCAAGGTTGCCTGGCCCCTGAAATAATGACCTCTATAAGTAAGAAACCCAGAGACTAATAGAGGAAACCTGATGGTCCATTTTTTTCACTTACAAAGTAGGATATAACCACTGGGAAAAGCAGAGAGTTACTCATGCTAGTCTCTAGGGACCTGTGCAGTTCCAGAGGTCTCTGGAGACTCTGTCCCTCTTTGCAGTTGATTTAGAACCAGAGTTTTAGAAGGTTAATGAAATTGGCCAGTGATTTGAATGCTTAGTGCATTTTGTTTAATATATCTAGTTCCACAGGAGGGAAAGAGATCTATATATTCAGGGGGATGGAGATACTCCAGACTACATGATAGACAAGGAGCAGAAGTGAGAATTGGAATGAGCACTTGCATAGTTTCCCCTTCTGGCTCTTCTTCTTCCTTGCTTCCCTGTCTACCAGCCCTGTTTCTGAAGAGCACAGCCTTTCATAGGCTGATTTGGCTCAGAGGACAATGTTTTTTCCTTTTCTTCTGCAAGTTTTTGGGGATATTTCATGCCATCTACACAGGTATTGTTTTGCCTTTGTACAGTTTATATTGTACCACTCAGCATTATTGTGAAGGGAAAGACTCACAGTAATACTGGCACAGACTGATGAGCTCCAGGTCTGGATTAGGAGGCTAGGGTGTTAGGAAGAGAAAAGACAGAAATACAGGCACACAATGGAAATTTTACATTTACCATCCTTGGGGATCACTAGAGAAAACACTGACAGTTTGCCATTTCTTGAAGAAGCAAGAGTCTGTTTCCTGCCAGGGATAGATCTGAGGCTTCCAGTGAACCCTGGTGGCCTACATTCCATCTTTCCCAGGTATTCATCATCAACCTGCTCCGAGACATCAAGTATTTTCATTTCCGACCTGTGATGGACACATATATCCAGAAGCACTTTGCTGGAGCTCTGGCATACAAGTAAGTTGCATTCGGTATCATCATTAGGACTTGTGTTTGAGCAGAAAGATGGGTTTTTAAAAAGTTCATTCATCTGCAACCACTATTCAGCTGATTTTTTGAACCTATTTGTCTTTTAAATTGTGTTAAAATACTCATAAAATTTACCATCTTAACCATTTTCTGAGTGTATGGTTCAATGGCATTAAGTACATTCACATTGTTTTGCAACCATCACCAGAACTACATCCATCTCCAGAACTCTTTTCATATTGCAAAATTGAAACTCTGTGACCATTAACAATAGCTTCCCCTTTTCCCCGCCCCCAACCCCTGTCACCACCATTGTACTTTCTGTGAATTTCTCTCTATTCTAGATACCTTCGCGTAAGTGGAATCATACAATATTTGTCCTTTTGTGAGTAGCTTGTTTCAGTTAGATAATACCTTCAAGGTTCATCCATGTTGTAGCATGTGTCAGAGTTTTCTTCCCTTTAAGGCTGAATAATGTTCATGTGTTTATTGGCCATTTGTATATCTTCTTTGGAGAAATGTCTATTCAAGTCCTTCACCCATTTTTTAATCAGGTTGTTTGTTTTTGTTGTTGTTAAGTTATAAGAGTTATTTATATATTCTGAATATTAACCACTTATCAGTTATATGATTTGTAAATATTTTTCCCTGGGTTGCCTTTTCACTATGTTGATTGTGTCCTTTGATGCATAGGAGGTTTTAATTTTGATTTAGTCCACCTTATCTATTTTTTGTTGCCTGTGCTTTTGGTGTCATATCCAAGAAATCATTACCAAATCCAATGTCCTGAAGCTTTTCTCTGATGTTTCTTTTAAGAGTTTTATAGTTTTAACTATTATAGTTAGATCTTTGATTCATTTTAAGTTAATTTTTATATATTATGTAAGATAAGTAACCAACTTCGTTCTTTTTGCATATGCATATCCAGTTTTCCCAGTACCATTTATTGAAGATTGTCTTTTCCCTATTGAATGGTCTCAGCACCCTTGTCAAAAATCATTTGACCATATTCGTGAGGCTTTATTTCTGGGCTGTTTTATTTAATTATTGAATATGTCTGCCATTATGCTAATACAGTATTATTGGAATTGCTATAGCTTTGTACTAAGTTTTGAAATCAGGAAGTGTGAGACCTTCAACTTGGTCCTTTTTTTCCAAGATGGTATTGGCTATCCCAGATCCCTTGATATTCCATATGAATCTTAGCATGGATTTTTCTATTTCTGCAAAAAATACTGTTGGAATTTTGATAGGAATTATATTGAATCAATAGGTCACTTTGGGTGGCATTAACATCTTAACAATATTAAGTCTTCTAATCCATGAACATAAGGTATCTTTCCATTGATTGGTGTATTCTTTCTTTCAACTACATTGTATACAAGTCTTTGGCTTCATTAGTTAAGCTTATTCCTAAGTATTTTATTCTTTTTGATGTTATTGTAAATGTAATTGTTTAATTTTTTCATTTCTTTTTATTTTAATAGATTTAGGAGGTACAAATTGAATTCCATTACATGTGTGTACTGTGTAGTGGTAGAGTCTGGGCTTTTCATGTACCCATCTCCCAAGTAGGGTATATTGTATACCATAGGTAATTTTTCATCCCTCACCCTCTCCCACCCTCCTGTCTTGTGAGTCTCCAATGTCCATTATACCACTCTGTGTGCCCTTGTGTAGCCATAGTTTAGCTCCTACTTATAAGTGAGAACATGCAACATTTATTTTTCTGTTCCTAATTACTTCATTTAGGATGGTGGCCTCCAGTTCCATCCAGGTTGCTGCAAAGCCATTATTTCATTGTTTCTTATCACTGAGTAGTACTCCATGGTGAGTGAGTGTGTCTGTGTGTGTGTGTGTGTGTGTTTTCTTTATCCACTCATCAGTTGATGTGCTCTTAAGTTGATTCCATATCTTTGTAATTGTGAATTGTGCTGCATTGAACATATGAATGCAGGTATCTTTTTGATATAATTATATCTTTTCCTCTGAGTAGATACCCAGTAGTGGGATTGCATGATCTACTTTCAGTTCTTTGAGAAATCTCCATGCTGATCTCCATAGAGGTTGTACTAATTTACATTCCCACCAACAGTGTATAAGCATTGTGTTGTCACCACATCCATGACATCTATTGTTTTTTGACTTTCTAATAATGGCCATTATAATTGGCATAAGTTGGTATCTCATTGTTGTTTTAATTTGCATGACACTGATAATTAGTGATATTGAGCATTTTTTCATATGTCTCTTGGCCGTTTGTATATCTTCTTTTGAAAAATGTCTGTTCTTGTCATTTGCATACTTTTGTTTGCTTTTTTCTTGCTGAGTTGTTTGAGTTCCTTGTAGATTCTGGATATTGGTCCTTTGTCAGACACATAGTTTGCAAATATTTCTCCCATTCTGTAGGTTGTCTATTTACTATTTTGATTATTTCTTTGGCTGTGCAGAAGCTTTTTAGTTTAATTAAGCCCTATTTGTCTATTTTTATTTTTGTTGCATTTGCTCTTGGGTTCTCAGTCATAAATTCATTGCCTAAGCCAATGTCAAGAAGAGTTTTTCCTAGGTTTTCTTCAAGAATGTTTATTGTTTCAGGTCTTACATTTAAATCTTTAATCCATCTTGAGTTAATTTTTGTATATGGTGAGAGAGAGGGATGCAGTTTCATTCTTCTGCATATTGCTATCCAATTTTCCCAGCAACATTTATTGAATAGTGTGTCCTTTCCCCAGTGCATGTTTTTGTCTGCTTTATTGAAGATCATTTGGTTGTAGGGATATGGTTTTATGTCTAGGTTCTCTATTCTGTTCTCTTGATCTATGTGTTTACTTTTATGCAAGTACTATACTGTTTTGGTTAGTATACCCTTGTAGTATAATTTGAAGTCAGGTATTGTGATGCCTACAGCTTTGTTCCTTTTACTTAGGATTATTTTGGCTATTCGGGCTCCTTTTTGGGTCCATATGAATTTTAGAATTGTTTTTTTCTAATTCTATGAATAATGATGTTGGTATTTTGATAGGAATTGCATTGAATCTATAGATTTCTTCAGGCAATGTGATCATTTTAATAATATCATCTCTTCCAATCCATGACCATGGGATGTTTTTCCATTTGTTTATGTCATCTATGATTTCTTTCATCAGTATTTTGTAGTTTTCCTTGTAGAGATCTTTCATCTCCTTGCTTAATTTCTTCTGTTACATATAATAATTATATATATATATTTGCAGCTCTTGTAAATGGGATTGAGTTCTTGATTGGGGTCTTATCTTGGTCATTGTTGGTGTATAGAAATGTACATTAATTTTATAACCTGAGACTTTGCTGAATTCATTTATCAAACCTAGGAGTCTTTGGAGGAGACTTTAGGTTTTTTTAGGTGTATGATCATGTCATCAGCAAGCAGAGGTAATTTGACATCCTCTTTTCCAATTAGGATGCCCTTTATTTCCTTCTCTTGCCTGATTGCTCTAGCTAGGACTTATAGTACTATGTTGATTAGAAGTGGTGAAAGTGGGCAACCTTGTCTTGGTCCAGTTCTCAGGGGGAATGATTTCAACTTTTCCTCATTCTTTATGATATTGTCTGTGAGTTGTGTCATATGTGCTTCTATTATTTAGAGGTATGCTCCTTCTATGCCGAGTATTTTGAGGGTTTTTAATCACAAAGGGAAGCTGGATTTTATCGAATGCTTTTCTGCATCTATTAACATGATCATGTGGTTTTGGTTTTGGTTTCTGTTTATGTGGTAAATCAAATTTATTTACTTACACATCCTTGCATCCCTGGGATGAAACCCACTTGATTGTGGTGATTTATCCTTTGGAGGTGCTATTGGATTTGATTTGCTAGTATTTTGTTGATGATTTTACATCTTTGTACAACAGAGATATTGGTCTATAGTTTTCTTTTTTTGTTGCATTCTTTGCTGGCTTTGGTATTAGTGTCATACTGGTTTTGTAGAATTAGTTAGGGAGGATTCCCTCCTTCTCAGTCTCTTAGAACAGTTTAGGTAAGATTGGTACCAGCTCTTTTTTGTATGACTAGTGGGATTCAGCTGTGAATCCACCTGGTCCTGGACTTTTATTTGTTGGGAGATTTTCATTACTTATTTAATATTGCTGCTTGTTATTTGGTCTATTCAGGAGTTCTGCTTCTTCATGGCTCTATCTCAGAAGGTTATGTTTTCAGGAATTCATCCATTTCCTCTAGATTTTCTAATTTGTGGGTGTATGAGTGTTCATAATAGCCTCTAGTGATCTTTTGTATTTCTGTGGTAGCAGCTATAATGTCTCCTTTTTTATTTCTGATTGTGTTTATTTGGATACTCCCTCTTTTTTCTTGGTTAGTGTAGTCAGTGCTTTACCAATTTTCTTTATCTTTTCTAAGAACCAACTCTTTGTTTTGTTGATCCTTTGTTGTTTTGGTTTTTTGTTTTGGTTTTTGTTTTTTGGTCTCTTTTGTATTTCATTAGTTCTGCCCTGCTCTTTTTTAATTCTTTTCTTCTGCTAATTCTAGGTTTGGTTTGTTCTTTTTTTTTTCTTTTTTTTTTGGTTCCTTGAAGTGCAATGTTAGGATGTTAATCTGTAATCTTTCTGCTTTTTTTTTCTAATTTTTTTTTATTTCAACATATTACAGGGGCACAAATGTTTAGGTTACATATATTGCCTTTGCCTCACTCGAGTCAGAGCTTCAAGCATGTCCATCCCCCAGATGGTGCACACTGCACACATTAGGTGTGTATATACCCATCCTCTTCTCCCCACCTCCCATCTGCCTGACACCTGGTGAATGTTATTACTATATGTGCACCTAAGTGTTGATCCAGTTAATACCAATTTGATGGTGAGTACCTGTGGTGCTTGTTTTTCCATTCTTGGGATATTTCACTTAGTAGAATTGGCTCCAGCTATATCCAGGATAATACAAGAGGTGCTAGATCACCATTGTTTTTTATGGTTGAGTAGAACTCCATGGTATACATATACCACATTTTATTAATCCACTCATGTATTGATGGCCACTTGGGTTGTTTCCACACCTTTGTAATTGTGAATTGTGCTGATATAAACATTGTAGTGCAGGTGTTTTTCTTATAGAATGTCTTTTATTCTTTTGGGTAGATGCCCAATAATGGGATTGCTGGATCAAATGGCATTTCTACTTGTAGCTCTGTCTGCTTTTTTGATACAGGCATTTAATGCCATAAACTTTCCTCTTACCACAGCTTTTATTGTATCCCAGGCTTTGGTATTGTATTTTCATTGTCATATTTTTCAAAAAGTTTTAATTTTGTTTATTTCTTCATTGACCCAGTCATCATTCAGGAGCATATTGTTTAATTTCCACTTTTGTATAGTTTCTGAAGTACCTCTTCATTTTGATTTCTGCCTTTATTCCCCTGTGGTCTTAGAATATACTTGATATGACTTCAATTTTAAACTTTATTAAGACTTGTTTTGTGGCCTATAATGTGGTCTATTTTGGAGATTGTTCCATGTACTGGTGAAAATAATGTATAGTCTGTAGTTGTTGGAAATGTCTGTTAAGTCCATTTGGTTTAAAGTCCAATTTAAATCCAATGATTCTTTGTTGATTTTTTATCTTGATGATCTGTCTAGTGCTGTGAATGAGGTATAGAAGTCTCCTATTATTATGTTGTTGTCTATCCTTTTAGGTCTAATAATATTGTTTTGTGAATCTGGGTGCTCTGATGTTGGGTGCATATATATTTAGCATCTTTATATCCTTTTGCTGAATTGATCCCCTTATCATTATATTATGACTTTCTTTGGTTTTTTGCTGTTTTTGACTTAAAGTCTATTTTATCTGATGTAAGTATAGCTATTCTTGCTCACTTTTGATTTCTATTTGTATGGAATACCTTTTTCTACCCCTTTACTTTCAGTCTATGTGTCTTTATGGGTAAGGTGAGTTTCTTGTAAGTGGCATATAATTGGATTATATTTTTAAATCCATTTTGCCATTGTGCTTCTTTTAAGTGCAGAATTTAGTCCATTTACATTCAAAGTTAATATTGGTATGTGAAGCTTTGTTTTTGTTATATTGTTAGTTGATTTCTAGTTGTTTTATAAATTCTTTGTTTTTCTCTTTTTGTCTTTGTGGTTTGCTTAACTTCTGTCATATTGCCATTTAATTCCTTTCTCTTCCTACTTTGTATTGTTTTATAAAACCTATGAGTTTTATTTTTGTGTGTGTTTTCATGATGGTGTATACTGTCCTTTTGTTGCCATGTTTAAAATACCTTTGATCATTTCCCATAGGGCCAGTCTAGTGGTGACATATTCTCTCAGCATTTGCTTGTCTGGGAAAGACTTTATTTCTCCTTCATTTATGAAACTTATTTTGGCACAATATAACATTCTTCGCTGACAGTTTTTTTTTCTTTCAGCACTTTGAAAATGCTATCCCATTCTCTTCTGGCCTGTAATATTTCTGCTGAGTGTAATTGTTTTCTTAATTTCCTTTCTAGATTGTTAGTATTTAGTGTCTAAACATGTAACTGATTTTTTTGTTTTGTTAATTTTGTCTTCTACAAGTTTGCTAAATTTGTTTATTAGTTCTAACAGTTTTTTGTGGAATCTTTAGTGTTTTCCACATATATGATTATGTCATCTGAATACATAATTTTACTTCTTCCTTTCCAATTTGAATGCCCTTTATTTTTCTTGACTAATTTCTCTGGCTGTAACTTCTGTACTGTATTGTATAAAAGAGGCAAAAGGAAGCATTCTTGTTTCTGATCTTAGAGGAAAAGCTTTGCCAGATGTGGTGGCTCACACTTGTAATCGTAGCACTTTGAGAGGCCAAGGCGGGAGTATCGCTTGAGCTCAGGAGTTCGAGACCAACCTGAGCAACAGCGAGACCCCCTTTCTACTAAAAATAGAAAAATTAGCTGGCCATGGTGGCACTACTCGGGCAGCTGAGGCAGGAGAATCACTTGAGCCCAGGAGTTTGAGGATGCTGTGAACTAGGCTGATGCCACGGTAGTCTAGCCTAGCAGTGGGCTTTCAACTGACATTTTAAGCCATAGTGTATTACATATTTGCCATACTTTTGTTTCTAAGAAGTGATGGTAAAGCTGCTAAAAATGTTTTGCTTTTTTCACAAGAAACATGTGAATAGCTAAAATAGCACCCACAGATAAATGTCAAAGAAAATAAAAGTCCATAAAAGAGATACTATAACTAATAAGCAAATATGAGAAAAACATGTTTTCTAAGACTATTAAAGCAGTAACAAACCACCATTTTCTTCTATGGAATTAGCACAGTTATTGAAAACAAGTAAAAGTCAATGGTAGCAACGCTATGGAGTTACTAGAACTCTGGTACTTTGAGGTCATTCTGGAGAGCTGACTGTGCTATGTGCTTTATATATGTCATCCTATTAGTAGTCACAATAATTTTGAGACATACTATTATCTTCTCCACATTTTAAATGAAGAGAATGAGGAACAAAAGGATTAAATAACTGGCTGGAGGATACACAGATAGTGATAGACCTCAGATGTGATCATGGCCTGTACTCTTTGACCTTTGTAGTCTTTTGTCATATAAATGTGTATACCTTCTGTTCCAGTAAAACCATTCCACTCAGTTGGAACAAAAATATACATCCAGTTCAATTCTTTGGGAAAACTTTCTTGTTATCATAGAACAAATGTATATTGTGCAGAGTAGGGAAAAGTGATTGTAATTGTTGATTAAAATGTGGCAACTCCTTTTGGATAGGTAATGTTGTCTGGTCTCAGATGATCTGAATATTCCACAGCTATAATGGATCCCTCATTCCACACTATCTTATCAGTAGACTGTTTGACTAATTGTAGACTAATTGTAGACTGTTTGACTAATCTTATTGTAGACTCTTTGACTAATTCAGGGCTACAAACATTTTAGGCTACATCGCTTTTGGATTAAAGTGGAGTTTTGGAACTGTTCTGTTTTTCAGGGAGCTCATCCGCTGTTTGAAGTGGTATATGGACTGCTCAGCAGAACTAATTCGGCAGGACCACATTCAAGAAGCCATGCGGGTAATGTACTGAGCTCTCTGTACATAAAGGGTCCACTCATGCAATTGTTTGTGAGTAATCTCAGTGGTATAGTGTGCAGGACAAGCATAGACATACAAGTTCACTGGCTTGCTTTCAGGAATTACTGCCTTTATCCACAAAATTCTTCCTTCTTCACCTTGATTTTGCCCCAGGAAACCTTTATTCCTGGCAATTTTATCTCAAAGCAGGAGGTAGGGATGATGTGCACATGGCTCCAGTTCATCCTTCCCTGCCTGATTTTTACCAGTAGTTCAGTCCTTCATTCCACTGGCTGAACTGGCTAAACAACTTATAAGCCAGTGTTGGTGGCAACACTGATTAGAATTAAGATCTTCCAATACTATTCCCTTCTTTGGTAGTTACTAGGCATTGTTTGTTGGAATTGGCTTAAGTAAAAAGGGCTGAATGGGTATGTTGAAAAGAAGATAATCTTAAAACCTTGTCCTTAAGTTGAACCTGGGGTCTTTCATGGTCATGAGCATTGTCAGCACCCCTGCTTGCACAGGTTCCCTGACAAAGAAGCCCTTTGCATTGCTGGATAGCTCCAGTTGAGAGGGGATTGTCTTCACTGTGAGTTAAGTCCACTGTCTGGTAACTTCTTTTCATGGCTACTGCTTCTGCTGTAAAGAAAAGCAAAGTATTTTTGCTTTATTCCTCTATTTTAATATCACATCATCTGCACTAAGTACTGGGCCTGTTTTTGTTCTTCTTGTCCACATGGTAACAGGTGTAACATTGTTTTCATCATCAGATTGAAGGGGCAAAATCAAATTATAGATCTGCATTTATCCTGTCTCTGCACATTCTGTAAAAATATGAGGCCACAAGTCTCATTTCTTTCTTCCTTCATACGTATGTCCACTGAACAGTCACCATCTGTCATGGATGATACAAAAATGATTAAGACCAGCCCATTTTCTCGAAGAACACATCCCCAGTGTCATAAAGGGAGACAGGCACAAACACAAAAGTAGAGCAGGGTACTGAGTGTGATATGAGGGCCTGGATTTTGTTCTTCTCAGAACTCCAGCACCTGTCAAATTCCTAGCATAATATTTGAGGGGATAAAAATTGAGTTAAATGCAAAAGATTCTCTGTGAGCCCCAAAATTAATTGCTTAAAGATACTAGAGAAGGCATCACAGAAGTTGTTTCCTCCTAAGAATCATTCATTCAGTCAATATTGCTTGATACCTGCCATGCATCAGACTCTATACTAGCCACTAGAGATTTAGCAGGGGTCCAAGCAGAAAAGGCTAGGCCCTCGTAGTATACCATTCAAGTAAAGGAAGACAGGCAATAAACATGTAAAACATAAATATACGAGTCAGGAAAAAATTCTTGATGAGTACTGTGAATGAAATAAACAAGATCATGGAATAGACTATGTGGGGAGGAGGGGCTTAAGGAAAGCTTCTCTGAGAAGGTGACTTCTGAGCTGATTTCAGTGTTAAAAGCTAGGGGATGAGCATTCCAGACTGAGGAAATAGTATGTTTAAAGGCCTAGGTGGGAAAGAGCTTGAGTTTTCAAGGAACCAAAAGGCAACAGATGTAACTATAGCAGGGGCTTTCAAATGTTAGGTTGTATGTTGAAGGTGACAGAAAGGGAGAACTGAGGCTGGTTCCAAGGGGCCTGGCTAGATCAGCTAGGTTGATGGCAGGAGATACAGAATTCTGGAGAAGGTCAGGTTTGGGTGGGGAAAAGGAAGAACTCCATTTGGGGAACTCTCAAAAGCACTTTCCTGAGGTCCTTTCATACTAGTTCTTGCTATTTCAAACTTGTTTTCTAATACATTGAAAACTTTCATTGGACCATTTATCCTTCTTCATTAAATTTCAGTTTACAAGTGCTCTTGACCAAACTAGTAAGTCTCTATCCAATCTTGTTTTCATTCTTCTTCATAGGATATATACCCCTGGCCTGACACTTCTCATTCTAGTATCATTAGCTGTGGACCAGGAATTTTTTTTTTTTTTTTTTTTTTTTGAGACAGGGTCTTGCTCTGTCACCTATGCTAGAGTACAGTCATGCAATCATAGCTCACTGCAGCCTCCAACTCCTGAGCTCAAACTATCCTGCTTCAGCCTCCTGAGTAGCTGGGACTACAGGCATGTACCACTACACCCAGCTAATTTTTTAACTTTTTGTGCAGATGGGGTCTTGCTATGTTACCCAGGCTGGTCTTAAACTCGTGGCCTCAAGTGATCCTCCTGCCTTGGCCACCCAGAGTGCTCAGATTACAGACATGAGCCATCACACCCAGCCCAGAAAACATTTTTTGTTTGTTCATTTTTTGTTTTCTGTTTTTTGAGACAGAGCCTCGCTCTGTTACCCAGGCTGGAGTTCAGTGGCTTGAGGTCACTGCAACCTCAAATTCCTGGCCTCAAGTGATCCTCCTGCCTCACCCTCCCAGAGTGCTGGGATTATAGGCATGAGCTACCACACCAGGCTAGAAACTTGTTTATTACTCTTGATTCAATATATCTTGCCACTCATAATCCCATCTCTTCCTTTCACTTTCAGAATCATGACCTTTAAAATAAAGTTCTGCTGCTAAAGAATATGAAAATAAAGAGTTCTTCATTTCCTACTTGGTTATATTATTTGTTTGCATGTAAGTGACCTGTAAAGGGTGTCATTGTGGGTTTGAGGATGGTTCTTGGTAAGGCATTCCAAAAAGAACAGCACACTTTTCACTGTGAAGCTGTATCAATTCCTTAGCAGGTAGCCATGAGGAGGAAAGAGAGGGCACGATGGATCTTCTTTGTGATAGAAAGGTTGTAATAACTTTTAGGATCCCTTTTCCATTCAGGTTTATTAACTTAAGTGGAAAAGGACAGGTTTTGAACTCCTGACCTCGAGCAATCCGCCCGCCTCAGCCTCCCAGAGTGCTAGGATTACAGGCGTGAGCCACTGCACCGGCCATAAGTGGAAAAGGACAGGGAAGCTGCTTTAGCCACAGTAAAGTACTTTATTGTGTCTACACAGAGTTAGGAGCACCCTTAAATCTTGCACAAATTCCATAGGATTCACCTCTCACCTATTGCATCATTCTCTTTTCCTGGTTGAATCTGTCAGAGGTGGGCAGTGTCACCTGGTCCTGGCCAAGCAGGTGCTGATCCTAAAAACTGAGGAGTCAAGAAGGGGGAAGTCAGGTGCTGATGGATGACTAGAAAGGGGCTCATTTTCTATGCCCTCATACAGTTTTTCACAGAGCCTTCTTTTACACCAGCTGTGTGCTCCTCTGCTAGGTGTTTTATAATGTGGAACCAAATAGAGGAATAAAAAACCCTCATACCCAAAAGATGCAAGTGATTTTACTATCTGGTTCTGCCTCTCTGAAACTGGTGGACATTTCAGATCACTCAATACATCTCTTGTGGCAGTTATTTCAAACTGAAAAGACTGGCAATGATGATGAAAAAAAAAGTTTGCTTTTGAAAATTAGATGAGGCTGGGCATGGTGGCTCACACCTATAATCCCAGCACTTTGGGAAGCTAAGGAGGTAGTATCGCTTGAGACCAGGACTTTGAGGCCAGCCTGGGCACATAGCAAGACTCTTTCTATATAAAAACCAAAAAAGCTTAGCCAGGGGCAGTGTCATGTGCCTGTAGTCCTAGCTACTTAGGGGCTGAGGCAGGAGGATCACTTGAGCCCAAGAATTTGAGGCTACGGTGAGCTATGATTACACCACTGCACTCCAGCCTGGGGGACAGAGCAAGCTCCAATCTCCAAAAAATTAAATAAATAAATAATAAAATTAGAGGAGTATGTAGCACATAACTAGATTTTCCCACCTCTCAGGGTGTCCTGAGATTGCATTAAAAATATATATATAGCGTGTTTTCCTGTCTTTATTTCCAGTGTTCCACATAATTGTTGATCCTTCATGCATCCTTCTTGGTTTGAGCATATGACCATAAAGTGATCAACAGGCTCACATTCTATTCTTATGCATGCCACATTTTGGTGACTCTTTTCAGGTCTTAGCATACTTTTACTTGTCTGTGTGATTTAACTGAGGAAGTCATCCTGATTCTGTAGTCCGTCCCAAGGAAATCTATTCTGTCTTTACCTATGAGGATTCCAAGGTGTCAGTGGACATGGACCCCGACCCTCCTTTGTCCTCAGTTGAGCCCAGCAAGCCATCTTAATCATACTAAACCAAAATACCTAAAGGAGGAAGGTCAGACTTGCTACCTAGCATTTGGTTTGGGAAACACAAATTTTCTTTTCCTTTCTTTTTTGGATATAAAATACTTACTACTTCAGTAACTTCAAACTGGCACAACTTAAATGAAGCTGGCTCAGAACAGTATATTTTCTGCTTCATGGGCCTGAAGAGTCTCCACAGTATAGACATACTGGAGCAGTGACAGAGTCTGGCCTACAAGTATCTGGATTTAGAAATTAACAGACTATTTGGGTTTTTTATAGACCAGGCATTAGAAGGCTACTAGAACAGAGGCTGTAGCATTTATGAAGATGAGGACGCACATTAATTTCTTCTACAGAATCTCCTGGTACAAAGCCTAGAAGACACATTTTTCTAAACTACCATTCCCCAGTTGCAAGTGAATTTTGTGGGGGCCACAAAGATTAAGCTCTGTTATGCCAAACTTTCTGACAGATGAATATGTTGTTAGAGCATGAAAGGTAGTTTGGGAATTGTTTCCTTTTATATAGTTCAGGTAGTTGAGTTCTGTTTCTTTTATCCTTGGATAAGTTTCTTTCCATTGTGTCTGCCTTTTCAGTGTCTAGAAAATATGTGGCATTTCTTTGATTAGAAAACATAGTCTTGGGTCTTGAATCTGTTCTCTTAAAAGAGAATTACTATGTTTGTAAACATGAGCCAAGCTGCAGCACTCCTCAGAATCAGGTTTTGCTCCCAAACCATTTTATGAAAGCTTCATCTTCTGTGTTGTTTATAAACTGTTTATGGCAGATGTCTTAGTTGGAAAGGGGTGGAGAGTGGATGTGTCAGACCTGCCAGCTGCTGTGCAACCTGTGACAAGTTTTCTCCCGACTTCTGTGACCCCTAGTGAGAAGAGAGGCACGGTGTCAAACCCCAGCCATATCTCAGAGATGTAGGGGACCCCTTAAAGCAGTGGTCCCCAGCCTTTTTGGCACCAGGGACTGGTTTCATGGGAGACAATTTTTCCACAGACTGGGGTGGTGGGTGGGGATGGTTTGGGGATGATTCAAGTGCATTACATTTATTGTGCAGTCAAACCTCTCTGCTAATGATAATCCGTATTTGCAGCTGCTTCCCAGCACTAGCACCACCACCTTAGCTCCACCTCAGATCATCAGACATTAGATTCTCATTAGGGGCACACAACCTAGATACCTCACATGCCTAGTTTACAGTAGGATTTGTACTCCTGTGAGAATTGAATGCCACCACTTATGTGACAGGAGGCAGAGCTTATGCAGTGATGCAGGTGATGGGGAGCCACTTTAAATACAGATGAACCTTCACTTGCTTACCCTCCGCTCACCTCCTGCTGTGCAGCCCTGACAGGCTAGGGACCAGTACCATTCCATGGCTCGGGGTTGGGGATCACAGCCTTAAAGGACTCTTCCTTGCAGTAAACTCAGTAGTGGATCTTACATCCTTGCCTTTTGAGCCTTTTATTTTCATACTTGAAAAATAAATAAAGAAGCTTAATTTTCTTTTGATCCTAAATGTTCTTGAATTCAACTGTTCCTTTTACTGTGTATGGTTCCTTAATTCCAGAACCTCAGAAAACAGTTGTGAAATCATTTAATGATTCTCTCAATAAGAAAACAGCTGCTGCTTAATGGCAGTTTGGATATTTGAGAAAAAGATTTTAAAAATAAAATGCCTGTCTCCATAGTTAGAATTGCCCATCATTTGACTTTAGTGTTGAATTTGCTGTTAATTTGCCCTTTGTTCCCTGCTATGTGAGTTCCTGGGCATCTTCGATACTTCTCCATCACTTTTTCTTCTACATTTTCTAGGCTTTGGAGTACCTTTTCAAGTTCATTGTGCAGTCACGGATCCTGTACTCACGAGCCACATGTGGGATGGAAGAGGAGCAATTCCGATCCAGCATTCAAGAACTTTTCCAGTCCATCCGGTTTGTGCTCAGTCTGGACAGCAGAAACTCAGAAACACTTCTTTTCACTCAGGTCTGTGAGCCATAGAGAAGCTTTGCTACTGGATTTCTTGTCTTTCTTATCAGGTGGTTTCTTTGTCCTCTGGTTTCTAGAGTTGAAGAAGCCCTTCCAGGATCCTGTGTGTTGGGTAAGGTGTGATTTCTAAGGAAATAACTAAGGTAGCAATGCCTCAGCTGCCAAATACAACACAGCTCAATGGCTTTATGGTGGAGAATAAGCACAAATTTTTTATGAACCTTTTAGACTGAATTTATTTAGCTACCATAATATTTTGTTTTTTATGAACATATTCATAGGGTATATTCAGAATGTCCAGGAAATTTTATTTCCTAATTAATCACTGTATTAATTAAAATGTAAATTAGTACTTGTCCATTCCAGAAGTTAAGAGTGAAACAAATTGAAAAATAGTAGGAATAACTAGAAAATTTTGGTTAAGAATTGGGATTAGATTCTACTAGAAATATCAGTATGGGAAGAAAATTTGTTTCCTTATATTAAAACTGCCTGGCCAGCTAATCTGTTACTTTTACCACCTGGCCTCACCCTAGAACAAGTCAAGGATTCATTACCCCAGTCACAAGGGGGTTGGTTTTTCTAATAAAAATGAATGTCAGAATTTTTACCTACTGGATTATGGCTCTTTGACTTTTTGAAGCTCGTTATGACATCAAAACCTGTTAGTAAAGATCAGACAGTCTCTCTTATGTCCATTCATTAAGTCACTGCCAGATGTGTTGTTAGTGTACGTATGTGTTGAAACTGTCTCTTTTAAGATTAAAATAGTCTACTCTTTTTTTTTTTCCACTTGCCTCTGTGTTGCCTATTGATGCCAATTGCCTGTAGGCCCCTCAGCCTGTAGGACAGGTGATCACCTGGGAAGTAGACTCTATAAGGGAAAACCTTAAGGTTTCTAGGTGCCTCTGTAAAGAAGACCCCTTCCATTATCTCTCCTCCTAAGTACCCCAAGCAATTCATCTTCCTTCCCCTACCCCTCCCACAGGCCATCTTTTCTTTCCAAAAGGGGACAAGGACTCTCTCTTCCTCTCAGCCAAAAAAGAGAGATGAGGAGATTGGAGGTAGCTATAATTCAAACAAAAGAAAGAAAGAAAAGAAAGAAATTGGGGAAAAAGCAGATATATCTTCTAGGAACTTGGCACTGCCTTGTACTCAATAACATACTCCTACCACATCAAGATAAATGGCTTAGACTTAGTCTCAGTTAAGTCCTGTGTCAGGATCAGAATTGCTTTGGTGGCAGGCTCTTATTTTATGAGTTGCAGAACTCTCAGCAAATATTTTATTCAGTTGGACTTTATATCTTTGATTATGATCACTAGACAATGTCAGGGTGCAAGTGTCCTTCTGTCATGGTGCATAAATATAGGAAATTTCACCATTTAAGAGAGCAAATTCGTTACTATTTGTTATTGATTATGAAGCACCTACTTTCCTCTCTTTGCCTTTTGTTTCTAACCTACTTATAATATGTTTTATTCTGGTTATAATTACTATAAAACAATATCCTTGATACTTATTCCAGGATATAAATCTGTAGATAGAATTCATGTAAATTCTACACTTAGGTCTGGCCTGGCCTGAACTTTTTTTTTTGTTTTGTTTTTGAGACAGAGTCTCACTCTGTTGCCCAGGCTAAAGTGCCATGGTGTTAGCATAGCTCACAGCAACCTCCGACTCCTGGCCTCAAGCGATCCTCCTGCCTCAGCTTCTCGAGTAGCTGGGACTACAGGCATGCACCATTATGCCTGGCTAATTTTTTCTATATATTTTTAGTTGGCCAATTAATTTCTTTCTATTTTTATTAGAGACAGGGTGTCGCTCTTGCTCAGGCTGGTTTTGAACTCTGACCTTGAGCGATCCTCCTGCCTCGGCCTCCCAGAGTGCTAGGATTACAGGCGTGAGCCATCGCGCCGGGCCCTGGCCTGAACTTAAACCATAGTACAGGCCTATTTCCCAAGTCTTAGATTTTCACTCTCTCTCAGCAAGTGTCTACTGTCTGATGAAGCAATCAAGAAAAACAGGCTCTCTTCCCCCAGCTTCCACTTGGGAAGAGTGAGTTCTCACCTTTTTGTCTCAAGGTGACACTCCATTTCCCTTTTTAAGTCTTGTATTAATGGTATAATGAGACTGAGAAGTGAAAAAAGCCTCCTTAATGCTGCTTCCATTTAGACAAGAAAAGAGAATGAGAACCAGCATACATTTAGGCCTATTTCTGTCCAGGCACTCTACTGGAAACTTTTTGCATCTAAATTTTTTCCTCATACCAGTATCAGGAGATAAGTTATAACATCATCCCCATTTTATAGATGAAAAAATTAGGTTTAGGCAGTAACTCACTAAAGGTTATGTGGCAAGTAAATGGTAAAGCTTGGATTTGAACTTACGTCTGTCTAATTCCAAAACCCATTCTCTTTCTCCTATGGTACTTTGCCTCCCAAGGCTCTGGAACAGTTATATTATCATATTGTCCTCAAGAGGTCACCTCATGGGTCTACCAGAGCTCAAATCCCAGAAGAGAAGCCTACCCACACACACTCAAACTCCCTTCGCCTGGGCCATCTGGGTCACTGAACTTGAACATTATCAGTAATCCTTAAGTAACTCTTGAAGATTACTGACTAAATTATATTCCTCATTCTTTTTGATTTACACTTGAGACTGTCAGGCATCACATGTGAAGGAAATGTCTATCTTGGGAAAATGCTTGAGCTCTCAGAGCTGGATTGCTGGCTGCAGGGCTATGAGCAGAGTTCAGCTGGTGCTGCTTTAAGGCACTCAGTTCTCCATGCCTTACTTTCTTCCAGAGGTTCTTGGCTCAAGTTTGGAACCAAAATTGAAAAGTCAAGAGTTTGATCATAGAGACAAACAAAAAATTAATATCTATTTTATGAGCAGAAACCACTATGGATCTTAAGCCACATTGAGCAAATTTCTTTTCTTTTTGAAAAAGGGTCTCACTTTGTCACCCAGGCTAGAGTGCAGTGGCATTCCTCCTACTCCTGGCTCAGCCTCTTGAGAAGCTGGGACTATAGGCATGCACCACCACACCTGGCTATTTTCTTTTTTCAAATTTTTTTGCAGTGGCAGGTCTTGCTATGTTGTCCAGATTGGTCTCAAATTCCTGGCCTCAAGTGATCCTCCTATCTTAGCCTCCCAAAGTGCTGGGCTTATAGGCATGAGCCACAGTGCCTAGCCCAAATTTCTCTTTATACCCCATTCTCTTGCTGGTAAAATGCCTTGGCAAGTTATGAAAGCTTTAAGTGGCCCGGCCCCCGGTAAATTATCTTGTTTTCATTTTCTTTTTGGTTCTGCTTGCTCCAGCCCAGGACTGCGATAGGGATGGGTAGAGTCAAGGGTCAAGAAGGAGCGCATCCAGGGCAGTGATGCTGCAATGCCTTCTCAACCTCTCGCCACCTGGTATCATTTTGTGAGAAATCTAACCCTGAGCTAACAACAGCTTTGCTTGCTTCTTCAGGCTGCACTCCTCAATTCTTTCCCCACCATTTTCGATGAGCTGCTGCAAATGTTCACTGTACAAGAGGTGGCAGAGTTTGTGAGAGGGACACTGGGGAGCATGCCAAGCACTGTGCACATCGGGCAGTCGATGGACGTGGTCAAGCTGCAATCCATCGCCAGGACGGTGGACAGCCGCCTATTTTCTTTCTCAGGTAAATGGAGTTGCAATGAGACTCAGTTTCATCTTTTAGCCCTTCCAGGGGAGACAGCCAAGTGGTAATCAAAGGATCTGTTTTATCAACCATTATGCAAGAAAATGCATTCTTAAATTGTGGCATTTTTGGTGAACTATGTTAGAGAATGCAGCCAAGACCTAGGCCTAATGCCTCATTCACAATTTATTCCTAGAGACCCACATCCTGTCAATAGAGTATTGCCATCGTTTATTCAGACTGCTATAACAGTATACCATAGGCCAGGTGGCTTATAAACAACATTTATGTTTCATAGTTATGGAGGGTGGGAAGGCTAAGATAAAGACACTAGCAGATTCATTATCTGGTGAGGGCCCACTTCCTGGCTCATAGACAATTATCTTCTCTCTGTGTCCTCACATGGCAGAAGGGGCAAGGGAGCTCTCTTTTAAAAAGGCCCTCATGACGTAATCACCTCCCAAAGACTCCACCTCCAAATACCATCACAATTGTGGATTAGGTTTCAACATATGAATTTGGCAAGGGGAACACAAACATTCAATCTATATAGTATGTGGCCTGCAGAGCAACCTCCAAGTCCACAAATGTAGCTAGCTACCAAGAATGGAGCCTGCCACACTGCCAGCAGAATAGAAGACAGAGGGAAAAGAGGGAGAGCAAAAGAGAAGGGTCCAGCCCAAAGGGATAAGGATAAAACAAGGAAATAAAAGAGGCCCTGAAAGGGCCTCCTGAGGACCCTGTGCTTTCTTGTTTTCCTGCCACATCAGTGAGATAGATTCCTTTTCCTCTCTTTGTAGGAGCCACTAAGGATTAGATAGGGAAATAGACAGTTTCCAAGGAGTCAGGATGACCTAACTAATGCATCAACAGCTGAGGCTGCCTTTCAGAAAGAACATCAGGATTCATTCCTGAAACCATATCATATGTGATCAAGTTCTATCTTGCAAGGGCACCAAATGTTCAGTGGCCAAATGTTAAGATCAGTGTGAGCCTGATCCTTTAGGTAAAATATCACGGTCCTAGAATAAACTTCTGGGGCACAGAAATACATTTGAAACACTAGCAGAACAATTATTATTATAATTTTTGTAATTAGAATTTTAGGCAGGTAATTTTTTTAGGTTTAACTTTTAAAGTATAAAAACAATAATTTCTCAGCCCAGCACCACACATATTTGCAATACTAAATAGATGTTCCCATTGACTTAGCTCTGTGGGTATATATATTGCTAATGGTAAAGCTGCCACCCAGAAAGTCATCTTTTCTCCACTAGGAACTGTTTATGGTAAACATTTCTCTCTTCAGCTCCTGGGTTGAAGATTTTATCAGTGGTTTTGACATACTGTCACTGAGGCCGTTGCACACACTCAAGTTTTATGCAATGCTTAAAGAAGATGCTTTTGGAATATATGGAAAGGGGAACAACAGATTGACCTCACTGATATATTTTATTTCTAATATTTTTGCAAGTACTTGCTGATTCACACAATCACTTTAGAAAAATTTTCCTTAAACCTTATGTGGCATAATACCATGTAATTGTATTTTGAGATGACAATCGACCACCAAAATTTCATTTGTATATCAGTTTCATTGAATGCCTGAGTCATAGCATCTTCACTGAAACAAGACTTTCTTTACCAGTGGTATCATTTAACCAACACATTCTCAGAGCACACCAGTTTGGTCTCTTCTTCAACAAGCTCTAGTAACAAACTACTGTTTTGTCTGCAAGCAGATATTGGTTGTTATAAAACCTACTATGTTGATATTTTGCTCTTCAAAATGCAGTGTCAACTTTTCTTTTATCCAAGAAGCCTTTTAAATATGTATTAGCTGTTATTCTATTCTATTTGAATGTATTCTAAGTATTTGACAAGGCAATGCCAAAATCTCTTATATGTCATGTAACTTGTCTTTGATTGAAAAAGATTTTCTTTCTGAATTTCATGTGGAGCCCTTAACTATGGTCAAATATGAATGGTAGATCCAAAATGCCATGGCTTATTTGTGTTACTGATAATATGGCTAAATTATGCTAGCCAGATACGATGAGAACTGCAGGGTCAGATAATCACTGACCACATAGGAATACAGGGTGCCAGAAACATATTCACACTTATATTTCACTTTGATGTCTAACCATCCTATGAAGTAAATGTAGATGAGGTCATTAGCACCTCATTTACAGATGAGGAAAATCAAGCCCACGTGAGTCAGCCTGCCTAAAGTCTCAGAATGAATTGATAAGGGAACTTGAATTAGGATTCAGTCTTCCTGGATTCAGAGTTCTAAATATAGTTACCTCCTGATAAAAATGCTATTCTAGTAACAAAGAAAAACATTTGAAGTATGCACTAGGATTGATGATAAGCATTGACTAATTCTCAAAGTCTTAGGACAAGACAAAGGTCGTGCTTCTATTCATTGCTGTGGAAACAATGAGCAGCAGTCTAACAAGGCTGTTGGGGAAAGGGAGCAGGCCTGATAGCTGTGGTAAAGTAAATGCTCACAGCAGGGGTGGGCATGCTAGGCCACCTAGGCAAGGCATAAAGAGGGACAATCTGTAATCCATATCAAATCTGCAAATTCAGTCAATGTAGTTCATGGTAAGTGTGCCATTTAAATAGAGTTTTCACTGTAAATTGTGCTTTTAATTTGGAGTCTAATCATTAAAGAGATTTCATTTGGAAGCAGATTTCTAACATTCATGTTACACAAAAGGTCATGGATGCTGGGACTTGAAATGAGAACAAAGGAAATAAAGATGGAAGAACAATGTCTTGGGATAGTTTATAATCTCTAGGCAGTAGGCTTTGGGGCCCTTATAAGGGAAGGAGATTACCTCTACTTTAGCTGCAGTCACAACCCCACCTGCTTTGAAACTAGCTAAGTCTCACAGTGCCACTGGCTTCTAGCAATAGCTAGTTCTTCTCTGAAGGGCTTCTTCACCTTGTGTTTTCTCTCCCAGAATCCCGCCGCATCCTGCTTCCTGTGGTTCTCCATCACATTCACCTTCACCTGAGGCAGCAGAAAGAGCTACTAATTTGCTCAGGGATTCTCAGCAGTATCTTCTCCATCGTCAAGACCAGCTCTCTGGTAGTGGCCCCACACTCGTTCTACCCCACTAAGCTCTGCCCTAGTCTTGTGTTATTAATACTTTTGCCAGAGGTAGACCAACAAAGATCTTTGTATACTTTTTAGTCAGAGATGCTTTCATCAGTGACAGGAAGGTGCCCAAGTGAATGAGGCCTCTGTATGCCTTGCAGGCTTCTTACTACAACATATTCTTCCTATTTTAAAAGTTGTTCTACCATAAACCTACCCAGAAATATACCATGTTTCCCCAAAAATAAGACCGACCCATAAAACAAGCCCTAACAGGATTTCTAAGCATTTGCACAATATAAGCCCTACCCCCAAAATAAGACCTAGTGACAGGCTTGGCTATGCAGCGTATCTGCACAATCCATGCATTTTGTTGTGGAGCAGTAAAGAAGATGAGCAGCCCTTCTCATCTGCCCCATCGTGACAGCTACTATCCCAGAAGTGACCAGAAAGGTGCGGGCAGCTCCACCAACAAGGTCAGCTCCCCCTGTCAGGTCCCAGCCATCCTGTGCATGCTACAAGCTGAGGCTTTGAGGGGAAAATAACATCCCCTGAAAATAAGCCTGTCTTCTTGAGGAAAAATAAATATAAGACCCTGTCTTATTTTCGGGGACACATGGTAGTTATCTGTAGTACCAGAAAGCCTAATCCTGTGCCATGCTCTGTTTCTATCAAAAAGTTTTAATTCTAGATTCCTGGGAGTTTTCTGAGGATACTTAGGCATGAACACAGGGAGGCAGACTCAGACTGAGATGCAGCTTACTCAGACTTTTCTGTCAGGTTCCTGACAGCTTGATTCTACCCATATGGCATTCCTACACCATACCAGATGAGGTCAGGATATACAAGAGGTAAATGTTGCCCACAAGAGCTCTGAGCTCTACCATAGAATGGTAGAATTGTACTTTAGGGGTCAGAATTCAACTGATAATGCTTTTGCCTATGTTATTTTGTCTTGTTTTTTCTTTTTAAAGAAGATCTGTGGTAGGAGGGGAGGAGTTGAGGTAGGAAGGAGTAAAGGAAAGACATATATGAGGCATGGGTGAGGGTAGGAATTTATTTTAATGATATTTATTTCATATATTTCTAATAATAGAAGAAACATATTTCTTATAGAAAATTTAGAAACTGCAAGAAAGTATAAAGAAATGAACAAAAATAGGTTTATTATTATACCATTTTATTAAAATTTCTAGAGAATAAAATTTCAAGTGCATTTAAAATGAAGGCCAATGTTTTAGATGGTAAGAACATAGCCACATGGAGCAGGAGAGGTACCTAAAAGAAAGAGTATATTTGGTTTGAGCGGGGGACGGGGACCCAATAAGGGTACTCTGGTGTTCAGTCTTGAAGTACCATCTGGTGACAGAGGCCCAGCTTGGCAGAGAGTGACTATGATGGTGATAATGGACCTATCATTTGCTCTTGGCTCCAGGAAAGACTTGGCAGCTCTCCTTCCCATCATGCCTCAGAGAAGGCACACCAAGCACATAAGGTCTACTAGTAGCCCATCGTATCTGTGGAGGGGAAGGGGTCGTGCGTAGCTTATTACTAAAGGAAGGAGAAAAATTGAAGCACAAAAAGTAAAATGAAAGGGAGGATTGGAAGAGGAATGGGAACCAGTAAAAACCTGGAGGAGAAGGTTTGGTTGTTTTTGTGGGGCTAGAGAAAGTTCGTTATTAATTGCTAACAACTACTCAAAGATATGTTACAAGTAAGAGTGTTACAATCAACAGATAGAAAAAATGACTTAGGCCCCAATGGCTGCTCAAATTCTTCATGTGGTATGGGGCAGAGTATAATTATATTGTATGGATAGGTAGAGGGAAGATGAAATCTAAGCTCAGTGAGAGCACAGATATTATCTCTCATGTTCACCTATGAATATTCAGGTCCTGAAATAGTGACTGGCACATGGAAGGTGCTTGATGAATGATAGATTGATGGCTGGATGGAAGATGGACATTAGGACCACTAATAGTACAAAATCTTGGTAATGGGGCAATGGGAATCTCTTTGCAAGATAATTAAAGTCATTCTACAGAATTGGAGATGAATGTGAGAGGTCTATAAAAGGATAACACAGACTTATCTGAAATACAGAGCCTAGTGGCTGGGAAGCAGCCTTTAGGAGACATGTTATATGGTTTTTGTGCGGCAGCCAGAGAAAGATGCATAGAGACTAGCGTCCTTCAGGTGGATGAGGGAACACAAGCAAGAGAGCTAAGGGGCGAGCTACAAGTGGGACCCAGGCATATCTGGGCAGCAGGCCGGATTGGATTGAGGACACCCAAGGAGAAAACCCTGAGAGGGATGACCTACTTCTGTATGCCTTCATCCTGGTGAACGTGCTACTGCCACACCCTGTGGTGTGAATACTTCACCATTTTTCAAACTTTATCGTTTCGTAAAGTGTTAGTTGGCAGAGTTGTGCTTTCTCCTGACTACTCTGGGAAACCAAAGAAAACATTTAACTTGGGTCCTTTGCTTCTGCCTAGTATGTCAAAATTAACCTATCTGCCTGAGATTCAGAATTGTGAGTAGTGCTGCATTAGAGTAAGGCTGCAACCACCGTGCCTGGGCAACAATGGCAGGTGAGCCTCAACTTCTGTCAGAGTTGTTGTCCTGGGTTCCTTGACACTGCATGTTGGTGAGACTGCGAGCTCAATGTTGAGAATCCAGTCAGAAGACCATTCTGACGTGGCTGACTTAGTAAGTGCTGCCAGCTGCACATCAGCCTGACCTGGTGCTAATGGTGTGCTCTCTCACTGCTTGCTCCAGGAGGCAGATGTCATGGAGGAAGTAGAGATGATGGTGGAGAGCCTCCTAGATGTGCTCTTGCAGACTCTGCTCACCATCATGAGCAAATCGCACGCTCAGGAGGCGGTAAGAGGGCAGCGGTGCCCGCAGTGCACAGCCGAGATCACTGTTAGTAACTAACAACCAGGTTTTCTTGACTTCTTTTCTAACCTGGGGCTCCTCCACACCACCCCCCCATCTCACCATCCCACCACCTTCATCTCAACCTCCCCTCCTACGTGGTTGTCAGCATGTTTCCCTCTTTCCTTCTCAAATCTGGCTCCCCTCTCCACTCTGAAAGCTCTAGGTTCATATTCCTAAGAGTTTTCTTTAGGGCAGATTCAGGGAATGCTTCTCTTGTCCTCAAGTTTTCCGGCACACTCTTTCAGTTGGCCTTTGCCTTTGAGCCAAGTCATTTTCTATATTGTATGATGAAACAGGGATGCAGTAAGATGTACTAAGAGGTTGTAGGTGAAAATAGACTTATTTCTTTTAGGAACCTTCTCATACAGACTCTCCTAAATGATATGCAAGACAGAATAATTTTCTCAGAATTGGCTTACATCTACAAATTAGTTGCTTTTGTCCATAGTGTTTGTATCTAAATTTCTAGGCTCAGGAAAAATGTGATACAGTAGAATTGCACTGGCATTACTGAATAATTATTTCCTATGATCAAATTAGAAGAGAAACAAACTTGGAAAGCCTCTCAGGAAGGGCAGAGAGACAGCACCTTGTGCCCACTTTGCCCGCCCCTGCTCCCATATCCAGAGTAGACTTCTCATCCCTAATGTGGGAACACGATAAACAGTTCTTGTGGAATGTCTCAGTTGGCAGATGAGAGTACAGTGATCTCTGGAGAAAACCCTCTGTGGGAACAAACCAAACTACAGCATGGGAGGGAGAGTGAGGGAACACACAGGGAGCAGGTGTGTGTCCTGGAGCACTGGGTTTGGAAAGAGTGCTCCCTTAGGATCCCATGTTGAGGGTACTCTGTAAATAAAAAACGTATATTCCGTGGCATGTCATGGTAACTCAGCCTTCACACTTACATAGTACTTGCTTTGGGCCAGATCCTGCTTAAAGCACTTGACCAGATTAACTCATTTAGCAGTACCAATGAAGTGATTCATTTGATACAGATTATAGTGAAGATAATAATAACTGTAACTTATTGAGCACCTTTATACATAATGAATTTTGTACATGAATTCTTTATATATATTAACTCATCTGACCCTCACAACAAATGAATTATGGATTATGCCCATTTTTCAGGTAAAACTGAGGTTTGTGTTGTATGTATATTTTGCATACACATATGTGTAATAGTTACAAGGATTTATAAAGGATTTGATAGACTAAAAACATTGCTAAATTCTCATGACTTTATAAACATTTGAAAATTGTCCAATAAAATAATTTTCTGCAACCTTTTAAGAGGATTACCTGCTTGGCTGCTCCATGCCAAAAATTGCTAGAAGATGGTCTTTGGAGTCCTTAAAGCAAGACTTGCTTCCATGTATCCCAGTTGGAACTTGAAGAAATTTTGAAGATTCATATTTATCCTTAAATTTTTACTTATTATAAAGCCCATAGTTTGTCCCCTCAGAAAGCTCAGTTCTGGCTTTTCTGCCTTTTAGACAGTCATGTTTATCTGCTGTATTCCATTAGCCCCATTCAGTAACCCCATGCAAACTCTGAGAGGTCCCCCAGGAGGTCCTTGTAGAAGAGTTGCTCTAGGCAATAGGGATGTGCAGGGTCTAAATTCTGTCCAGAGAAGGCCAGGCTCCCTCCTGTCCAAGCATCCCCTATAGCATGGTGCCCTGGTAGCAAAGGACTATTTTACCAAACTGCCCTAAGGAAAAAAGGAGAGTAGTTGTCTCACTTTGCAGTACTACTTTGTCACAGGTTAAGGTTTTTCAATAGCCCCATACTATAGATACCCTATTAAAACTCCTAAGCCCCTCAGGCCTCCCTTAGCAGAAAAGAAAGCTCATTTTAAGAGCCAGAATTGTCACCCTTCTTCCATGGTAATCACTGGGGCCATCTCAGACCCTCCCTGCTCTCCTTGCCCTCTGTGGATTGGGGGAACACAGCCCTTGTGATTGGCTATGCTAAATACTGTTTGGACTGATCCCCAGGGCGAGTATGTATCCTGCCTTCTCTCGCTGCTCCGCCAGATGTGTGACACCCATTTCCAGCACCTCCTGGACAACTTCCAGAGCAAAGATGAACTCAAGGTAGGCAGCAGAGCACTGGCTGGAAAGGAAGTATGCACCTAAAACTGCCCAGGGGCTTTTTCCCTGTGAGGGGGATGACCACATGTGGCCAATACTGCCAAGGGTGTCAGATCCACCAGCCCTACTTTATAGCTCCAGAAGCTGAAAGCCAGAAGTGTCTCCACACAAGCAGACCAAAGTAACACTGACAAGTTTTCCCTGATTGATAGCAGCCCTGTGACCGTGTGCCCCTATTTGGACCACATTGGTTGTCAGCAAGCCAGGACTCTTAGCAACTTGGCAGTTCCCCTTATATTTTGCCCCTGCAAACCAGGCTTCACTGTTTTGATAACTGTAATGATGATGATGATGACAGCTTTTCTTCATTTAAATGTGTTTCTAGAAGATAATCTGTACAGAGGAAAGGTATGCACTGCCTGCTGGCTGCCAGACTCTGGATTTGAAGCACTGAGGGGCAGAGAAATAGGACTGGGATCCAGACAGGAGACCATAGCCCTAGCTGAGCATGGCATCAGCTGCTGACAGACTCCTGGAGTTTGTGTCTTTGCATTAGAATGTGCTACAAGTTCTTCCCTAGGTAAAGGGGCTATTGCAAACTTTAGGTCTGTGCTCTGCATTTATTCAGAGCCACATCACTTGTATTCATAGTAATACTATATTAGTCCATTTTGTGCCTATATAAAGGGATGTGTGAGGCTGGGTAATTTATAAAGAAAGGAGGTTTATTTAGCTCATGGTTCTGCAGATTGTACAAGAAGCATTACATCAGCATCTGCTTGTGGTGAGGGCTTCAGGGAGCTTCCAATCAAGATGGAAGGTGAAGGGAGAGCAGACGTGTCACAAGGAGCAGAGAAAGAGAGGAGGAGGTGCCAGGCTCTTTAAAAACAACCAGCTCTAGCATGAACTAATACAGCAAGAACTCATTCATTACTGTGGGAGGGCACCAAGCCATTTATGAGAGATCTGCCCCCAAGAAGCAAATACTTCCCACCAGGGCCCACCTCCAACACTGGATGAAATTTCAACATGAGATTTGGAGGGGCCATACATCCAAACTATATCACGTACATTCCACTGTTTTTCATTTGTGTGATCTTTGTTAACCGTATCATGTCAATTAATAAATAATCAACTGTCATTTTCCACTATCTGATCCTGTCTCCCTTTCCATAGACATGGGTCTCTGTAGGTCAGTATTATTAACCCATTATAGTGAGGCCAGTCTGTCATTTAGAAGGGCGGAATCTCAACAGCCCTTGAAGTGAGCCAAAAGTGATCCACAGCCCAGAGCACATATCCAGGTCAAGCAACGCTTGAGCTGGGGTACAGAGCCTGAAAGTCCAGACTTTGCTGTTCTAGATCATTTACATCCTCTGTGTTCTAGATCATTTGCATCCTCTGTGTGTGTGTTATACTAACCGATTCTCAGTCAGACTGGCATCATTCTCTTACTTTTTAATTAAAAGTTTATTCTTTTATCACAGCAATATGTGTACATAATTTTAAAAGCCAAAATGTGTGCTACAAAGCTCATAATGTAAAACACCTATAGTCTCAGCTACTGGGATAGCTGAGACAGGAAGATCTCTTGAGCCCAGAAGTTTGGGTCTAGCCTGGATAACATAGACCCCATCTCTAAAAGAATGTTTTTAATTTAAAAATAATAAAACAGTAGTTTCCTGGCTCAGCCTGACTCATGTCCAGTCTCTGTTTTCCAAATGCAGCCACTTTCAATTCTTGCTGTTTTTCAGAAAGCTTCTACTACTATTTTTTAGCTATGAATTGTTATTCTCTATTTTCATCTTTCTAAGGAAAATGAAGATGATTCTCCTGAATCATTCCTCTCTTACACAGTGTCCTTCCTCTCATTCTTCCAATACAATTTTCATGCATTTTTTAAAATGGTAATCAGCTTTTCTTTATTATAGCTAGGTAAATACTATGATGAACCAAGAGCTATACTACATTATATTTCCTTTCTTGTAGAACTTTTTGTTTTTTCAGAAATTAATTGCCTCTTTTCTTGCTTGCTTGTTCTTTGTTTTGTTTTGGCTTTCAGATCTGGCTAAGATTTCCCATTCTTGCCATCATCTTTTTAATAAACCTCTTCTTGCAACTTTCCTCACAGTCAAATCTGTCAGATTTCAGGTCGTCTTTTTTTGAGACTTGCCCTACTGCTTTTATTTGTTTCAGTCTTTGTCTTTTGTATTGGAGACTTTTCTCGTGTATGTAGAGATTCTTAGATGTTAGTCTATATCTGAAAGTGAAGTCCTTTGGTGCTGATTAGAAACTCTATATATGGGCATGGCTTGTCTCTGGAAGACTTCCCTATGAATGACCAAAGAGGGTTTGACCTTTTGATCAGAGCATCTCCTTCTTAATTCCTATATCTGTGGGCCTGTTCTCTTAGACTTGTTCATTTTCCCAGAGAGGAATCTTCTGTATTTCCTGGAGATGGAGTAGCCTACCGATATTTTTGGAACCAAAGAGCAAAAAGAGTCTGTGAGTCTTCCAGTTCAGTAGGTAAACTTTCTCTCAATGCCTGTTTTCATTTTGGCACCTCAGCCCTTAGCCGTTAATATATCCTTGATGACAGATCCTCAGTGATCAGCTATTCTAGAGAATAGCCCTCAGTCTTCTGACAGGGCATGAAAAGACTGATTAACTAGTGACATGAGAGAGCAGAAGGAATGTTGGGGAGACTTTAAACTAATCTTGTTTTTAGCCCTCATACCTCAGTCCCCCAGAGTTGCCTGGTAGTACCTCCAATTTGTGTGCCTTTCTCAGATTCTTGCTTCTTATTGTTCTCACCGTCAAAGGCTCTTGGCTATTGATGTTTCCAAGTCTGTTAAATCAGTTTCCAAAATTCCTTCTTTTGTAAATTTTCAATGTTTGTTGACTTCATTTGATTACTGTCTTCTCCTCTCCTATTTTTGTTGTCTCTGTGATCTGTGCATTTCTCTTTCTTAACTGTTGTTTTAGAGGATTTGAGGGGAAGCAGGGATAAGGAAACACGTTCAGTCCACCACAGTGAATATGGATCTTTGTTCATGTGTTCTTTTTTATGACATCATTATTAAGATATAATTTTCATACCATAAAATTCATACTTTGAAAGTGTACAATTTAATGTCTCTGATTATATCCATCTTAAAAGATGTATCACAAGTAATGAGATCGAGTTAAATAATCTAAAATTTCCCACAAAGTAAAGCCCAGGACCAGATGCCTTAACCAGTGAATTTACCAAATTTTCAAAGAAGAATTAATACCAGTCCTTCACAGATTCTTCCAAAAAATAGAAGAGGAGGGAACACTTTGCAACTCATTTTATAAGGTCACTATCATCCTGGTACAAAACCAAAGATGTCACATGAAAGCAAACTATAGACCAATACCCCTTATGAATATAAACACAAAAACCTTCAACAAAATACTAGCA
Organism: Mirza zaza; assembly: GCA_008750895.1. Classification (NCBI taxonomy): domain Eukaryota; kingdom Metazoa; phylum Chordata; class Mammalia; order Primates; family Cheirogaleidae; genus Mirza; species Mirza zaza. The sequence goes on from VSMD01082565.1 coordinate 60,067, forward strand.
GACTAAATCTAGCAACACAGTAAAAGGATTATAATATACCATAATAAAGTGGGATATATCCTAGAAATCCAAGGTTGGCTTAACATATAAAAATCAGTCAAGGAATGATAACAGCAACATGGCAGACATAGGTGTTCTTCACTCTACCTCTACCCATGGACACACCAAATAAACATCTGTTCATGGATCACTTCTCTCTGAGAGAAAATCAGAGATAAATTGAGAAACTCCTCTCCACCAGGCAACTGAGAAAACTTCCACATTGGATGGGTAGGAGAAGCTGAGGCACATTCAGGGACAGACTCCACCCCAAGTACTGTACCATAAAATCTGGAAAGGAATCCCCAATGCCCAACTTCTCCCTGTGGAGAGAAGGGTTTGGACTTTACATATACCACCCTCATTCTAAATTTCGTCATGATTTGGCTCCATCAGCTCTGGGAGAAAATTAGACCACAGGAAAAAAGTGGCAGTTTTATATAGGCACACAAGCACTTCTGGGCCCTCATCCACCAGAACCAGTACAGAGAAAGGACTTAAAAACACAGTTCCCTGCCTCTCTCAGGAAGGGATAGCCTCTTTCAGCAGACACTTGGCAGCCTGGCTTCTAACTGAATTGCACTAGGGAGTAAAGGGGGAAGACAAGTATTAATTTGAAACCAGACCAGGAAGCACATCAGCATTTCCTTATCCTTGTCCTCCAGGCAGCCTGGCTTCTAAGTGACTTGCATTGGAAAGTTAAGGAGACAAACAAGTATTAGTCAGAAGCCAGGGCAAGAAGCACATCAGCATTTCCTGATCCTTCTCTTCTGGCTTGCCCTAGGGGGATGAGTGATAGTTCCATGTCTATTGATTCCTCCTGGAAGAAGTTTTTCTATACATTGAGTGCCCTAACTTTTAAATCTTCCACTCAAGGGATAGCATCCTAAACTTCTAGCTCTGGGAGCAGAGGGGGCTGGCATACACATGTCTCTGTAGATCATAGGAAAAAAGCAGTGGTTTTATATAGGCATGTAAGCACTTCTGGGACTTTATGCCCGAGAAATATTGCAGAGAAGGGGCTTAAAAAATGCAGCCTCCCTGTTTCTCCCTGAAGGGGTGTATGACACACTCTTCCAGTGGTTACTTGGTGGACTGGCTTCCAACTAATTTGCGTCAAGGAGTTAAGGGGGCAAACAAGTATTAGCCCACTGGCAGCCTGAGAAGCATATTGGTACTTACTGAGCTTTTTCCCTGACCTCACCCCAGTGATAACTCCAGGCCTATTAGTCCCCTCTGGAATGAGTTTGTCCACACATTGAGGGCCGCAGCTTTTGCAGCTTGTACCCAAGGGACTGTATCCTAAACCTCTTAGCTCTGGGAACAGAGAGGACTAAGTATATGCAAGTCTATCTAGACCACAGGAACAAATGGCTATTTCATACAGGCACATAAGCACTTCCAGGGGATTCATCTCCCAGGAATAATACAGAGAAGCAACTTTAAAAAAACAGCTCCCTGGAACATTTGTACCCCCATAATATGCCGAAATTTAAAAAAAATGTTGACAATTTTAACAAAGTTCCAAAATTTTTTTGCAATTTTAACTATCCAAGGAATTTATACAAGCCGAGACCTACTATGGCTCTAGCACATCTCATTCTACAATCAGATTCTTATCTGCAGTCAAGCGAGCCCTGTCTAGGGTAAGCAAAAGGGATTAGTGAAAAGACCTGAGAAGCTTACAGAATCTGGGAGGACGACAGAACTGAGCCCTAGGAGAAAGTCATCCCACACCACATCACTGTTTTGGCAGAACACAACGCAGCTGTCTGTGGCTCTGCACTACATTGACAAGAGTTGAGGGCACAAACTCTGCCTCAGTTACCCTCAAAGAACAGTCACCTCAGGACCATTCCTGTCAAAAGAACCATTTCCTACCCCACTGCCCAGCCACTGCCTTGCTGTGCTCACACAGATCCATCCCCTTCCCTGAAGCGAGGTCACATACAGAACCCTCCCTGTAAGGGAGGGAGAAAAATGAATGTTTAGCTCCCTAGGCTTTTTGAACAGGAAGTCAGACTAGAAATGGGGCTGGAATGAGTGCTGAGCAAACCAGTTCATAGAATCTCCCAAGATGATCCTGAGGCCCAGAGCACTTCACCTTTAGGGCAAGAGCGTTTAGCATGATTTGTGGCTTAACTACACACCACAAAACTACACACCTTCTCTTGTTTAGAGGAAAAAGTAGCATCTAGAAAGGTTGCCTAGTGGCTTGAACATTTTCAGCCTATTAGCGAAAGGTGCAAAAGCAGAAAAGTGAAGAGCTGGGATAATTACCTAGTTAACTCTGATCTCAAAGCAAATTTGCCTCATTACTAAGGCAAAAATGTAAGAAACAAACAAAAATCCTTCAAATCATTCAAATAATTGTTTTAGTCATTTTTTTCCACTTACAAACATATTCCTAAACCCTGAAGTTCAGTAGTGTGGGGTTGGTGTTTTAAGTGATGAACATTGGCTTCTGCATGGATCTTTCCAATCTGGACAAGAATGTCAGTGAAGCCATTGCCCCTGAATCCAAAGAGGATTCTTTTTAAATAAAATAAACAAAAGAATTACATTAGCTTCTTTTTATCTAATAGATAAATGCTATGAGATAAGGGCAGAACAACACAGTTGTACAAGGAACATTTGACTCATAATAAAAGTTGTTTGATGTGATTGTTCCAGTAATCAGAGACTAAAGTAAACACACCAAAATCTCAGTTGGGGTTATGTCTGAATAGTGAAATTGTAATGACACTCATTCTTTTCAAATATTCAAAAATATGTAATACTATGTATATAATTCCTTTTAAAAAGAGAATAATTTGCTTCTAAACAGTATGTCAATATATAGATAGAATATATTTATTATTTTGACCCCTTCACCAAATAATTACAATTCATTAAATTCAGGATGGTATCTAAGGCATATGAGCCTAAAAGATATTTGAGATATTCCTTTTTGAAGTAGTTGACAATTGAGTGAACAAAATTTATTAACAAATGATGTCATTACAAATACTACAAAAAGCTTAAGTATTCTTAGAAATATTTATGTTAATTTCATTTTTGAGGGAAGAAACATAATGCGTCTGTGCACATGTAATTCTGATGTGTGAAGTTTGTGATTCTGTGAAGAGATGGGGGTTGAGGAAGAGTTGAAAAAAGAATATTGGACTATAGAGGAGAAAAACAGACTTGTACACAGAGTAGTTAATGTTTGCTGAGAATCTTGGTTCAGTGGTATTATCAATTTGTTACTAAAACCCAGATACTAAAAATATCATTTGTTCATATTTTTGTAACCAATCCTCTTCAAGATATATCAACATGCATCAAAAAAAAGTAATGGCCACTGAATTTCTAATGAAATAAATCAAAACAAAAAATGTTAAAAAAAAAAAAAAACAGCTCCCTGGAAGGAATGAGGGTACCTTAAAAAAAAAAAAAAAAAAGCACACACACATACAAACACAACTCCCTCTTCCTCCCTGGAAGGGGTTTATACCACACATTGATTGCCCCAGCTTTTATAGCTACCTCTCAAAGGATTCTGTGCTAAACCTCTTAACTTGGGAAACAGAAGGAACTAGGCATATGTGAGACTCCCTAGATCATGAACAAGGAGGTAGTTTTAAACAGGTGCATAAACACTTTCAGGGGCTAGACCCCTTTAGGGCAGTGCAGAAAAGGGGCAGGAACATGCAGCTCCCATTTTCTCTCCAGAAGGGGCTCACAGCACACAATTCCAGTGGCTGCTTGATGGTCTGGCTTCTGATGAACATGTATCAGGAAGTTCATGGAGCAAACAAAAATAGTTATTCAACAACCTAAGGCAGAGCTCAGCACTTCACAAGCATTTCCTTTGGCTTACCACAGTGATAAATCCAGACATACCCATTCTTCCTGGAAGGAGTTTGGCCAAGCATCAAGTGCCACAGCTTCTGTAGCTCCTACCAAGGGACTGTCTCCTTAACAGCCTAGCTCTGTGGGGATAGGGCTTTGTATTCCTGAGTGGCCCTAGACCACAGAAAAAAAGAGGTGGACATACACAATACCCACTGCCAGCAGCTATCTCCCCAGGATCAGAGAATGAATACAGGCATTTGCCATAGATCTTTTATCAACTTAGTGCAGAAAGCATGAGATAAATGCCCATGCTTAGCTTCACCATGAAGATAGAAGGAACTGAAACACAAATCCAACATCTTAACCTTTCCAGCTGTATATGGAGAGTCTGGTTCCTACCTTATCAGTTTCAGGGTACTGACAGGATCTGACCTATGCTCCAGGGGCCACCAAAAACAGAGACAGCAGTCTGGACAAATACAAAGATTTGAGAGGTACCCTAAAATCTCTGGCCAGATGGATTGTTGAGATCCTTCTATACAAAGCCAGTCTGACAAAAGAGGAAGAGGTAATTGTCCTGGGGATAGAGCTTCGCTCAGTGAGTGAGCTCTGAGTCAAGTCAAATTAAGACAAGCCCTATGAATGGTGCTTTTCCAGGAAGCTAACAAACAGGTCAAATAATAACAGTTCTCTGAGGATGGAGCTTTTTAAAGATTTCCAAAACTATTCCGTCCCTTCCAATGGATGCTAGGCCACTAGTTTTCACAACTGCCATGGTTCCACAGCTGCTTGTTTTCAAGGTTACTGTGGAGGTGGGGAACGAGATGGGATGAAAATAGGGCAAGTTAAAATGCAAAAAACCTCATTGTTCTTGCTGAGATTCATCTATGTTTTGAATAAACACTCCTCAGATTGTTGCAAGCCTTTGATTAACCAGCCTTAGCCACCCTATTGCTTTCATGGAAGAGCAGATTTTCAGAAGTCTGTACTCTGACATTCCTGAACTACTTCTCCCAGCAGTGTGTTTTTAATATCCAAAAAAGCAAGTTCTTAAAATCAAGTGCTCAGGGGCCATGCCCCAGAGAATGAGGCCCATGGACTCAGTCAGATACCAGTTCTGCTGGACTCTCATCTGCCCTATGGTTTAGGCTTTGGACACTGTGGGTATCAGAGTGGGCATAGAGCTGCCCCTATTCTGTCCAATTTGGATCTGCTCTCATCTGGCCTGTGAGAGTACCCAGAGCTCATTTTCATGTATTAATAGCTCTCTACGAGAGAAGCAACTCACAGATGAAACCAGAATCTAACTCACTGGTCCCACCCATTCTCATAGTCTAGTGGCCAGGGGTGCTTGTTGAGGAAATGTGCACTCTGGTGGTAGTGTGTCACATCAGCTTTTACTCTGTGGTCAGGAATTCTTGCTGAAGATTTTCTGTGTGTTCCGGAACCTGATGAAGATGAGTGTCTTCCCTCGGGACTGGATGGTGATGAGACTTCTCACAAGCAAGTGAGTATGGAAGGGGCCTCTGTGAACATCCGCAGAGCTGTGCTCAGAAGTATGTGTGTATTCGAGAGAGAAAAGGCGTGAGCAAGACAGAGATGAAGGTCAAGGCCATGGGAACAGAGAGGAGAGGGCAAATGGGGAAAAATGTTGGAAGGTACAATTAGCAGACTTGGCCGTTTATATAAGGACAAGGAGAGGAGAGAATCAAAGACAAGCCATAAATGGAGTCTAAGTGCCTGATAGATGATGACATAGTAAAAACAGAAAAGGAAATGTTAAGGGTGTGAAACATAAAACCCAAAGAACGGTTCCTTCTGGAGGAAAGCCTGCTCAGTGGCCTGTTGGGCTCTTCTGCTCTGTAGCTTTAGGCATTGTCCCAGGCCCTCTTCTCGATTTGAGTTATGTTGTCTGCCAGACAGAGCTTGCATCCCACTGCTAGTGCCAGTTATCCACCTGAGACCTGTCTGTAAGAATTTGCTCTAGGAATAACGCTAACTTGCCTGCCCCATTCATATGTCCAGCCTGTGCTTCCTCTTGGCAAACCAGATGAGCAATATACATGGCAAGGGGCAAAGGGCTGGTTCATCTGGTCTCCCTCTACCCAGGAGAAAGCTACTTGGCCTCCACACTCTAGCCCATTGCCTCCTCCCACTGATCTGCGTTTTATTATATATTGGCATTATATAGAATGTAGTGAAATTATTTGTTAGATATATTAGTATGGTCTTTCCAATTAGTACCTTTTTTAGGGCACTACCACTTTTTCCAAAATTGCAAAATGTTTTATACAGAACAGAAGAATGGTTATAAACTAAGTTGCACAGACATTTTCTCAAGTAGTGACTTTTCCATTTGAATCCTTCTTGTTTCTACCTCTTAGCTCCACTTAGAGCACTTCAGGCTCCCCAGCCTATCCTGCAGGAACAGCTTCTTCTTCTGAAGCTTTTACCCTATAAATTTGTTACCCCCTCTGCTGGTGGACTGGTCTCACTAATGAGCTGTTTTTACCTTGTTTTTCTCTACACCAAAGCCCAGAACTGGATTTATGTGAAATGTAAGTCCCTTTGCCAGGCAGCCAAAGCCCTGTGTAATCAAACCCTCAACTACCTGTTCCACTTTACTTTCTCCCCACTTTCTCTCATACTCCTTTTCCAGCAGGACAGCCTCCTATTGCCCCCTATATGCCCAGGCTAAGATTGAGAGTAAGACTCTAGTTCTGAACTCAAATGACTCATAGATGAAAATAATAGTGTATGACAAAAGAAAGGATTTAATAACTATAAACCCCATTGTCAAGTAAAGAAATAAAATTATATTCTAAGTCCTACAAAGTGATCTTTATATGTATGGATTACCCAAGCTCCCCAAAATACTAGAATCATTCTTTGAACTAGAAGAAACCTTAAAGAATCATTGAACCCTACCCCTTTCCTTTTATAAGCAGGGAAACTGAGGCCCAGATAGAAGAAGTACGAATACTAGGTAATGGCAGAGCTAGATCAGAACCCACTTATGTCCTTTGCTAGCCTGACAACTATGGGGCATTTCTCTAAGACTGGTTTTCTATAGAGTTTGTGCCATCTTCCCTTTCCTTTATAGTCACATCTTACTTGGAAACAAATTTACTCACGAAGTTTGTACACAGCCATAGACAAATGATGCTAAGCTATCAAATGTCATTGTTAGTCTTTTAATTCTGCCAATGCCTTGTTTCCTCACTGCAGTATTATAGTCACTACTGTCCAGTATCTGTCCTCTGCACTGCACAAGAATTTCACAGAGACAGACTTTGACTTTAAGGTATGTGTTCCTGAAATCCATCACTATCTTTGCAGTTACCCTAGAAATCCGAAAACTAAGCTCAATTGTTTTTCTTTATTAATATATTCATAGTCTCAAACTTCTAAGCCTGATGGTGATTATAATATGACCTGGGAGTCCCCCTTTTGGGAGCCAGACATCCATGTGTGTGCTTTCTAGTCCAGAGTCAACACTGTTGGCTTTGGAAGGCGTCAAGAAAGTAAAAGAGAAAAGAAATCCTATTTGCAAAGATATTTAAAAAGGAAAAAAAATCAGGCTCTTAAGATTGTAAAATGGATTCTGTGCACACGTCTGCATTTAGTAACTCTCCCTGTAAGGTTAAGATCTCAGAATGTCAAATGTTTCCTCTTTCTCTGTCTCTCTAGGTGTGGAATTCTTATTTTAGCCTAGCAGTTCTGTTCATAAATCAGCCAAGCCTTCAGCTAGAAATCATCACTTCAGCCAAAAGGAAGAAGATTCTAGATAAGTAAGACAGATGTCTCCTGTTCATCTCCCTGCCACTCGCCCAGGTGGGGCTATGTTTCCACAAGAGGCTCCTTCAGAAGTCCACAAGGTTCTCTGCTGGGTAGTTTCCCAAGGGGCCAAGTGTGAGAGTTCAGTCAAGAGCCAAATGGCTTATCATTTGGGGAAGCGTTAGAAACAAATGGTCCTGAAGTACTGTACTCATAAGGTTTGCAGTCCTATCTTCCTGAACCTTCTCCTCCTAACAGCTGGTTTCTCTGTTACTATTCCCAGGTATGGGGACATGCGTGTGATGATGGCTTATGAACTCTTCAGCATGTGGCAGAATTTGGGTAGGTTTTCTTCCCCTATTCTTCCCTTCCACATATTGCATAGCCAAATAGAAAGTAACAAGACTAATAATTTTTCCAAGCTTTATAAATGTTAATTCAGACCCAAAAGACCCTTACATATCTTTAACATGGCACCTCAGATGGATGGTATAGCATATGCACATGAAGCCCTTGGCAGGGAGAGTTTGGCTGAAGAGTAAGACCCCAGTAATATATATGCACAATCCATTTTTTGAGAACTAAAATCAAAAGGAAATAAAAAAGAAGAAGAGAAAAACTAGGTTTTTTTCCAGTTTGAGAACCCATGCCTGTGAGCTCCTCTGTGCTCTTCCTGTCCCAGACTAGATGTTGTAGGCTCAAAAGCATAAGTCTTGGAGCACAAAAGCATAGGTCTATACAGCATATGTACAAATGAGGCTATTAATTTTAATAAAGATTGAAACACTTCTTGGGTCTCTGGTATTCATGCATCCAGATCAGATACCTGACACTAATTGCATGAAGGAACATGTGAGAAGGGAATTGTAGCCTCTGAGTGAGATTGATTTAGACTTCCCTTCTTTGCATAGCTTCTATAATACCCACTGCTTTGAATCTAAACTTGTCAGATCAGTGTTTTGGGTAGAATTTTTGGGTTGTCATAGTGACTGGTTGGGCCATCCTGTGATACTTCAGTATTCTAAATGGCCTGTCAGGGTGCTAGAGAAGCTACTGTTACTGTTTCAAGTGAAATCTGCTTTCAGCTGAGCCCATGGTTCTAAAGCTCTAGGAATGCTGGTCATAAAATCCTCTAGTCCTCTGTTAATCATCCCTGCCACTAATGTAGAGGCAACAAGCAAAGTGTGAGTTATTCCTGCCAGCAGTAGAGGCTTCTATCCCTGGGTGGGGATGCATTTCCCCAAGCCAACTTTCTAGCTCAGTACTCTTATTCTCTGTATCCAGCACAGTTTGGATATGGATTTTAACCCTGAAGATGACTCCAAAATTCCCAGGAATGTAAGAGACTGGCAATTATGCTAAATACCAAGATCAGAACATACAGAATCAGCCTCAGGGCTAACATTTGCTTCTTAGATAGACTTTCAAAATTGAAGAAATCAAAAAAGATGCCAGATTTGCCTGATAAAGCCAGTCCTGGTTTATTGCTTTTGGTGGAAATGACATTCTGTGGTCCCCAAAAACTGGTTTTACTTGCCTATAGCAATCATTGCACATGCCCACAATTTGTCTCCTCCTTAGTCTCTGAAGGACTGAAAGCAGAGCTCTGGATGATGGTTCGCTCTGTTTCACCTTTGCAAGAAAAAAAAACTCCTATCCCACAGACCTCAGGGTTGACTTGGCTTCAGGTAACACAGCCAAGATGGCAGGCCAGTCAGAGGGAAACACACATCACTCACTTACCATGGAAAGACCTCATTAAGGAAGTTGAGGGATGAGCTGAGCTGAACAGTGAAGTGCTGTCATTAGAAATGCAATGTGGGCCAGGCGCGGTGGCTCAAGCCTGTAATCCTAGCTCTCTGGGAGGCCGAGGTGGGCGGATCATTTGAGCTCAGGAGTTCGAGACCAGCCTGAGCAAGAGCGAGACCCCATCTCTACTATAAATAGAAAGAAATTAATTGGCCAACTAATATATATATAGAAAAAATGAGCCGGGCATGGTGGCACATGCCTGTAGTCCCAGCTACTTGGGAGGCTGAGGCAACAGGATTGCTTGAGCCCAGGAGTTTGAGGTTGCTGTGAGCTAGGCTGATGCCACGGCACTCACTCTAGCCTGGGCAATAAAGTGAGACTCTGTCTCAAAAAAAAAAAAGAAATGCAATGTGATGATAGAGGGTTTCAGGGTGGGCAGAGGGAGCCCATCAGAGCAGGGCTGTGTAGGAGGCTTCTGCTAGCTCAGGAAAGGAATGAACTTCATCATACATGAACACAGGCAGTGAAAAGGCCCATGACCTGTGGGGGCTGAATATCCTTATCACTTAAAAAGCCTCCGGGCTAGAGTTAGAAACCCCAGGGAGAGTGCATTGTGCTTAAGCAGAAACATATGGATTTTCCTTGCTAAATAAATGCTATGAATAGATCATCTGAAACTATCATAGGTTACTCAGAAACTCATTCTGTCCAGTGTAGCAAACTCTACTCCTTGACTTCATAGAGATTTTCAGGTAGTTGTGGAACCTTTCAGGAAATCCTTTGGAAAAACAGTTTTGTGCCTATTAACATTTGCTTTAACTGGGCTGAGCCAATTTTATCCATGAACTCTAAAAATTTGAGAGAAAGTATCTCAGAAAACCATATGAGAGACTTTACTTTGCTCTCAGAAGCTTCCAGTACAGATTATAGCATGTGCTAAGGCCCCATTTGGGAAGCTCCCATGGAAGGAGAAAAGTAGGCATGAACTAATATGTTGGCTGGTGGCTTTTTTTGTTCAGGTGAACATAAGATCCACTTTATTCCGGGAATGATTGGTCCTTTTCTGGGTGTGACACTGGTACCACAACCAGAAGTGCGGAATATCATGATTCCCATCTTTCATGACATGATGGACTGGGAGCAGAGGAAGAATGGCAACTTCAAACAGGTAAGATGACACCTGGCAGTATTCATGGTGCTCTTCTCTGGGATAGATCCCTTCTGTTCAGGCAGGTGGCCTAGATGACCAGGCCATGGTTTTAGTGAGGATGGGCTATAACTTGGTCAACTTGAATCCTATTCAAGGATTTTCTCTTACTTGCTGGCCAAAATTGATTTTCAGATTTTCTTTATGAAGTCAGAGGCCAGAAAAGAATCAGAGGAAAGGAATGAACTTTCTGATCAAAGAGAAAATGACTGAGATTGTAACCTCTCCGATTCATTCAGGATAGAGCCCTGGGAGCATGTTGTCTTTCTTCTCCAGCGAATTCCCACCATATGGTTTAGGCATTTCTAGGGCTGGAGCCCAGACCATATGACTTCCCATGACTCAGGATAGCACAGGAGTTCACAGACTACTGCACACAGGTGTTGGTACAGGAGATGTAGGCCCCTTGCCTTCTGACCGAGTGACTTCAGACTGTCTTCCTGTGCCTTTTTTCTGTCACCACTAAAGTGGGGTACATGGTCCCTGCCTTTATATCTGAAGCTCCAGGGAATAGAACTAGGACCAATAGGGGCTGGAGGTAGAAAAGCCAATCTTAGCCAATAAAAGAAATAACTTGCTAGCAGCAAATACTATCCACTGTGAGCTGTCCTGCTTTAGGAGATAGGGAGTTTCTCTTTGCTGATGATCTTAAAACAGAAGCTCCCAGGAGGCCTCTATGGGAAATTTCTGCATTAGCTTGGGAATTGTACCAGTTCCCCACTAAGTTCCCTTTGCCTCTGTGATTCTGGGATGAACCAGTGGTCAGACCAGGCAAACATTAGGCTCAGTGGACTGGTGTACTCCTGTTTGTCTGTTGTACTCTGCTGCTCCAGGTACCCTCCCCATCTTTTTGCTCTGTTCTGGGAAGCACAGTCTACTTGTATCTCCATGTGTGAAGAAAGATCCCTTGTTATAATCAGGCCCTTCTCTTGGGAGGCTTGTGGCCAGCAGGTTGACCCAGTGAGGCAAGGCAGGCTCTGAACTGGGAGTAAGATACCTTGACTTCTAGACCTAGCTCTACCTTACTTTACATGACCCCAATCAAGTCCCTACTGATGCCTCTTCTCTACACAGCGAGAGTGGGATGGCATCGACCCCTAGGACCCCAGATTTCAGACTTTCTATTTTTTCTGAAATGTATATTCAAGCAACTGACTCATCAAGCCAGACCATAAATGTATGACAGTCCCTGCCCTGGCCATGTAGCAGACCACTATTAAAAAGGCTGTATTTATTCATCCATCCTCATTTTCTGCTGATGGAACTTCAGAGGCCCTATTTGCCTTTAGTGATTTTACTGTTATAATTCGGTTATTCCATTATTGCTTCTTTGCCTTAGGATTCTTTTGTCCCTGTGTGGAGTGAGAAAAGGCTTCTGTTATAGCACATTATTAAATGCAGCCATGCTGGGTTTTATTTTGTTTACAAGAAATATCTAATAAATAATACCGTAATGCCACACTTTAAAGGCTTGTAAAGGTTTAAAAAGACTTTATTGTACATCACTTACAACTAATTTCTCACCTCAGAGTAAATCCAATGAAGCCTATTAGAAAAGTGGTTGATATATTCACAATGTCAGGTTCATGAAAAAAAAAAAAAAGAGGGCTGGGCACAGTGGCTCACACCTATAATCCTAGATCTCTGGGAGGCCGAGGTGGGAGGTTTGCTTGAGGTCAGGAATTTGAGACCAGCCTCAGCAAGAGTACCCTGTCTCTACTAAAAATAGAAAAAGTTAGTCAGGTGTGGTGACACATACCTGTAGTCTCAGCTACTCTGGAGGCTGAGGCAGGAAGGACATTTGAGCCCAGGAGTTGGAGGTTGCAGTGAGCTATTATGATGCCATGGCACTCTACCTGGGGCAAGAGAGTGAGACCCTGTCAGACAGAAAGAGAGAGAGAAAGAACGGAGGGAGGGAGGGAAGGAAGGAAGGAAGGCAGGCAGGAAGGAAGGAAGGAAGGAAGGAAAGAGAGGGGAGGAAGAGAAGAGGGAGAGAAAAGAGGGGAGAGGAGGGGAGGACAAAGGAGAGGAGGGGAGGGGAGAAAAAGAGGGAAAAAAGTGGCTGAATGATACCCTTGCAGATCCATGGGGTAGAAACAAATGTAATATTGTTCCTCATGGTTTAAGTATCCAATAACAAATTCAGGGGGCTCAGTGAGGGGGCAGTGGCAGGAACAGCAGCCCTCAGGCCTTTAGGTCCTGTGGGTACAAACAGTGGAGCCTGTCATCCTGAAGGAAACATTCACATCTCATTCAACCCCAACTAATGCTACCCATTAGAATGAGGACCAGCTCCCCAGCAAATTCCCTTCCTTTTTGACTAGCTGACTAGAGGGTAAAGTTCTAACCAAATGTGGTTTTTACATACAAATTATTTTGAATTGATATCTTTAAATAAAGAAAAACACTTGACAAAGGCCTCTTTTGAAATCCAAAATACTTTTCTCTCCAGGAAATCCTTGCCTTTTGCCCTCTTTCCTCCACTTTGCAAAGCTGAGGGAAAATAGAGTCCAGGGGAGCCAACTGGGTCAAATACACTGGGAAAATATTAGTAAAAGAGCTATCAGCAGGAGAAAGAAGGGGATGGAGCCTGGGACAGACTGCCAAATTCAGGCTCCACAGTAGAAAATGATGGAGGAGAGACAGTAATGTTCTTACGAAGCATTCAAATGTTGTGGATGGATGAATTGAATCAGAAAAAGGGGCTAGAACCCAAACAGACATAGAGAGTGGCTTCTGTTATACAGTAAGCTGTGGTGGGTTTATGTGGAATGCGAGGCTGAAGTGGGCAACTGGTGTAGGAAGGGAGTTTGGTAAACACAGACACTTACATTAGCCTTCCAGAAGGTTTACAAACCAACCAGCCTTAGCAAACTAGCCAATAAAACATTCACCTGTCCAGCACCTTAGCTAGTTTAGCCCTTGAGGTTTTTCTTACTAGAATCCCAGCTGCCGTTGCCAGCAAAGGCCCAGAGCTGTAGGTATCAGAATGGAAAGAGGAGAATCTGTACTGACATGTCTTTCATTTTGCCCTGAATCATGATTTATATTCATCTTCTAGTCTGAATTCTTACATTCTCGGCCAGATGGTTAAGAAGAATAAAAGTTAGGGTGGAAGGAATGACAAATAAGGAGTATCACTTGAGCTCAGAAGTTTGAGACCAGGCTGGGCAACATAGTGAGACCATTAGATTAGGAAAAGGGTACCTAAGACTTTTAAGTCCTACCTCTTATTTAAACCACTAGGCTGGGAGGCCTTCCTAATTTGGGGAGGAAGTTTTCTTGGTGCTATAAATGAGATCCTATCTTCTCTGGGATTTGTTTGGAGCAAGCAGAAAATCAGGAAGCAATTTCTCACCGTTCTAACCTATTGCAGGGACTGGATTTCCCATTCTTCCTCTAAGGTTGGCTCAGGTTTATGAAGTCTCTGCTTCCTTCTAGGTGGAGGCTGAGCTGATTGATAAGCTGGACAGCATGGTGTCAGAAGGGAAAGGTGACGAGAGCTACAGGGAACTCTTCAGTCTGCTGTAAGCTGCTCCAGCCTCAGGCGCCTCATATTGGGGAAGGGAGGGCAATGAAGGGTAGAGGTTATAACTGTATTGGGCAAGCTTTAGAGATTAGTTACCAAGAGAGTAACTAATGTTACTAATGTTTTTCCTGGTGCTATCAGTGCTTACCTTCTGTCAACAAGAAAGCAAGCTCTCTCAGGGATCACCATAGTTGACTGAAGAGGTAGAAACAGGTGATAACTCTGATCTCCTAGATTTGCTGACAGGGAAAAGGATCATCATCTGTCTTCATAGCATGTACTGCATCCAGTTGGGCAAACAGGTCTTAGGGACTCAGTTAGAGGTCAATGCTGGCATTTCTAGTGAGGGCCGGTGGGGGGGGGGGGGGGGAATAAACCCTCTTCTGAAAGAAGGGATCTTATTTGCCCTGCTTTGTAAGATAATATAGTCAGCTTAGAAAACACTGTCATACCCCCTTCCCAGGCCAGTCTTCTGTGTATGAAGTGAAGTGGTTGTTATTAATGACAACAAGGTTTTCCAGGTCCACCATTCTGTGGCTTCTGTCTTGAGTTGATGGAGGCCTCTAAGAGACCTAAGGAGGGACTTAGGGGAACTATGGCCCTCCCAGGTAGATAGTGATGTTGCTATTTTATCTTGAGAAATTTTGAGACATTTACAGCTCTAGTACATCTGATTCATCATTTCCAGCTTTGAGATTTTCTTGTTTTGGTGCAATTTGAAGAAAAACATATTTTTCTAGTCATAATACTGTAAATTTTCTTACAGCTTTACAGTGTACAAATTGTATTGATGTTTCTTATCTTATTTGATCCTCACAACATACCTGCAAGGTGGGCAGGGGAGAGATTATCCTCCTTCCCCCCTTAGAGGTAATGCAGCTGAGCTCAGGGAAGTGCTAGCATGTCCTCAGTTGCTTCACTAGGAAGAGGCAGCTCTGGAAGGAGGACCCAGATCTTCCAGTTTCAAGTGGCGGAATCTTTCTGCTATACCATGCCTGTTTGTTTTCTTGATGTGTCATGAGAGAAAATGTGAATTTACTTTAAATATAAATATAATTTATGAAAATGAATCCATCCTTTAGTGTTTCTCTTTTAGCTGAAGATATTTCTAATTGTGGAAACAAGGCAGAGAAATCTCTTCCTTGGCCACTAACAAGTAACTTTGCTGCAAAAGAAAAAGTACAAAAATAACCCACAATTACTAATTACCTGACCAAGGCCGGGCGCGGTGGCTCAAGCCTGTAATCCTAGCACTCTGGGAGGCCGAGGCGGGTGGATTGCTCAAGGTCGGGAGTTCAAAACCAGCCTGAGCGAGACCCCGTCTCTACTAAAAATAGAAAGAAATTAATTGACCAGCTAAAAAATATATATATAGAAAAAATTAGCCGAGCATGGTGGCGCATGCCTGTAGTCCCAGCTACTCGGGAGGCTGAGATAGTAGGATCGCTTGAGCCCAGGAGATTGAGGTTGCTGTGAGCTAGGCTGACGCCACGGCACTCACTCTAGCCTGGGCACCAAAGTGAGACTCTGTCTCAAAAAAAAAAAAAAAAAAAAAAATTACCTCACCAAATAGTGTTCATAAACTCTTTTAAAATCAGTCTGAGAACTGAGAACCACTGGTAACATGAAGCAACATTTCCCAATTGGTATTTTGGGAAGATATTTGTAGGTATGCTGAAAAAATGTAAATCATGGGCTAATTAGCTTAGAAAAGATTCAGTTAAACAAGCCTCTTTATTGTAGGACTTCTCAAAGCCTTTAATGCATAAAAGAATAAGAGCGGTAGTATGCTCCTATAATCCCAGCTACTCTAGAGGCTAAGGCCAGGAGGATTGCTTGAGGCCAGGAGGATTGCTTGAGCCCAGGAGTTTGAGATCAGTCTGGGCAACATAGCAAGACCACATCTCAAAAAAAAACAGATATGAAAAATCTCTAAAAAGTGTAGTGATCAGCATTTCTCACACTTGTGTGCTCACCTCCCCCTGTCCTCCAGGACAGCGAGCTCTGTAGAACACTGTTTGAGAAATGCTGATACAGTGGCTTTTATCCACACAGCTCAGAGGTCAGAGTCAATGGTCTTGCCTTCTCTAACAACATCGGTGACATGGGAAACTCTCATTTTGCCAGAAGCCAGGCTTAGAAAGGATGTTCTGTTCAGGGAGACAGTCATCATAGCAGTAGCATTAACAGCAGCCAGGCTATGGGTTTGAGTCCCTAGTGCTGCACCCCCAGCTGGGCCTGCCACTCCAGGTGACTCTCATGATATTAGAGAGCAAGGGACAATGTGGGAAGTAATTAGGAATAGAGTTCTGTGGAGTGACAACTGGACCTATGGTCATTACTGGAGCAATTAGAAAGAGTTCAAGTCATCGTCTCCTAGAAAAGACCTGTGGGATAGCAGAGGATCTCAGAAGCCAGGCTTTTTGGAGAAGCCAGAGGCTTCCCTGAGGTACCAAAAGCATGGGGATATCAGGTGTGAAAAGAACCTAGGCATTTAGCTCTTGACTCTGACACGTTTTTCTTGGGAGTATCCTCTAACAGTAGGGATGGCTAAATGTACCTCCCTGGACTTGCTCACTATCCCTCATGCTTGGCTCCTGAGGCTAATGAGAATGCTTCCCTTGGTTTATGTGAAGAGATTGGTTTGTATGTTTGCTGAGGATGTCTCTGGGCAGTGATAGAGGCAAAGTCAGACAATTAGAAAGCTAAGCTTATCCTACAGTGAGCTGTTACTCAGCTTCTCCTCTAAAACAAACCTCACCGTGTATACCTAAAGTGGCTGGGGCTTTGAACCCCTCTCTCACCTTTACCATGGTGATGTCCTTAGGGACTTGTACAGAAAAATGGGAGGTGTGTTCATTTGTTGCTGCTAGT
The DNA here is from genome assembly GCA_008750895.1 of Mirza zaza. Lineage (NCBI taxonomy): Eukaryota > Metazoa > Chordata > Mammalia > Primates > Cheirogaleidae > Mirza > Mirza zaza. Next base: position 77,082 of record VSMD01082565.1, read on the forward strand.
TCAATAACCTCCTTGTCTTTGCTTTCTGCTGCATGGAGTAGAACCCAGCTGTTTGGGCCCTACCCCAGGTAAGACTGCAGTGTGGTAAGTCTGCCGTCTCCAGATCCACCACAGCTCCCATGGGCTCATGGACCTCACTCTTGCACCCAGGGAAGGCTCATGAATTGTGTTTGCTTCCCCTATCCCTCCACCAATAGCCTACTGGAGAAAGTTGAACAGGAAACATGGCGCGAGACCGGCATTTCCTTTGTGACCTCTGTCACCCGCCTCATGGAACGTCTTCTTGACTACAGGTATCTTCTCAGGCACCTATGCAACCTTTTCTCTGCTCAGGATGCTCTCTATCAAGGGAATTCATGACCTTAAAACTGGGACCATGTGTTCATCATGGGGAGGACTGTTCTGATGTTGGGTGCCATCACCAGTCATTAGGAATCTGCCGATTACCAACGAGGCGGGGAGGGAGAGCATGAATGTGTGCACCTTCACCCAGGAGTAGGCTAAGGCTTCCTGGAATCCTCCACTAAAATGTAGGCACATTCACCTAAGAAGCATCCCAGGGCCAAGTAGCCATCTGGCTTTCCCTCCTGAAAAGTCAAGGCTCAGATGAATGAGGGCAGAATGGGGGAAAAGAAAAGCTATCTACAAAGCAAGGCAGGGAACAGCTATAGGTCCTTAGTGCAGAACTTCTTCAGAGTCATTTGGTAGATGAACAGGGAAATATCACCCAGAGGACTTTCAGTTGACTTTTCCGGGGACTGGGAAGCCCCATTTTTCAATACATATATATATTCTTTGCCTAAAGTCTATTTCTGTCCCCTGGTCCTGGCCAGAGCAGATTAGAGGAAACAGCCCATGAGCTTAGAGTCTTTGTATTATGTTCAGTCTGAGAGTTCATGTGGAATTAGAATTTTCTTTATTAAAATCTGCCTTCCTGATCTATCCTGGCTTTCAATTTGTGCAAAAGTGACAATACAACTACCATTACAGCTTTAATTCTCTCAACGGGGTTCAGGTATTGGCTAAGGGTGCCTTAACCCAGCCACAAGCAATACTTATCTTCTCTGTGCTATAAGAAATGCAAACCTCAAGAGGGTAGGGGAGCATTTTCAACCCATGGATCAGAAAATAAGAAAGTTTAGGCCACCTCCAGTTGCTGCTGAAGTAGAACAAGCTGCTATGCAAAAGACTCAGGTGTCCAATACACTGGCCAAGATAATGGAAATGGAATTCCTGAGATATGTGCTCACATCTCTAGTATCCCTTCTTTCTGTAGCACAGCCATGATTGTGTGACCTTTGGCCCATTTTCCTGGGTCTCATAAGGTCAGAGCTGGCCTTTTGAGGTCCCCTTTTAGAGCACGGGACTCCTTTGATCACACCAGCTCCTCAGCCTCTTCTGCACCTGCCATCAGACAAGAAGAAAGGTGGGCAAAGCTCTATACCTCCTCCTCAATGCAACATTTACTTAAGATTGGCCTTATTCACTGAGGCCTACCAAAAAGACCAGAAATTAATTTCTTAGGCTCCAAAGCCTAGTTTTAGCTGCTTATCTGATTTCTTTAGCTAACTTCTATAAGCAACTCAAACTTATGCCCCAAACCTATTTCATTCTCCATTTCTTGCCTCAATGGTGGTCCTACAAAACAAAGTCCAAAGTCTTTTATATGGCATCAGAGGCCCTTAATGAACTGGTCTTTGTCCAATTCTCCAGCCCTGTGTTGTGGCTGTCTCCAATACTCATGCCCTGTACTCCAGCTTCCCACTATTGCTCCTTAACATGAAAGGAAACACCATGATGTCTGTGATGGCTCCTATCTATTGAAAATCTACCATGTGAGTGCTCTGCATATATTGTCTCTAATCCCATAAGATTCCTGAAAAGCAGCTTTACTGTTTTTACCCATAAGGAGACACAAGTAGGAAGTACCATTGCCAGGATATGAACCCAGATCTGACTCAAGAGATACGCCATTGTGCCTGTAATCCTAGCACTTTGGGAGGCTAAGGTGGGAGGATCACTTGAGGCCAGGAGTTTGAGACCAGCCTGAGTAACGTAGCGAGACCCCATCTCTACAAAAAATTTAAAAATTAGCCAGTCATGGTGGCGCATGCCTGCAGAAGGTCACTTGAACCCAAGGAGTTTGAGGTTGCAGTGAGCTGTGATAACGCCACAGCACTCTAGCCCAAGCAGCAGAGTGAGACCCTGTCTCAAAAAGAAAAATACAAAAACAAAGAGCCATGCCCTATCTCTTCATCCATATTGTCACCACTCAACCACCCATATCTTCCTTTCAGACTTCTCTGTATGCTGTGTCCTGTCCCAACAGTGACCTTCCAACTCACCCCTATAAAGGAGGTTTTCCCAAGCCAGGGGATTACCTGGCTTTCTGTGCACACCATGGATAGTGATCATTTATCACTTTACTGTCTTGTCTGACAGAAGAGAGCCAGTTCCTTGAGGATAGGAACCTTGTCCTTATCTCCCTGATCCCCTGCATGGAGGTCTGGCTCCTGGCAGGTACACAGCAAATAATGATTGATTGATGAACGTGCTGGAAAGACCATACAGGAACTAAGGAAATCTTTTCCTCTACCCTAGTGCAGTTTAGTTTCAATGATAACTTAAGAAAATAGTTGGTAAAAGTTTAGAAGATATATGTTGATGATACAAATAATCACTAGGTTTTTGTACTTTAAAATGACCTGTAGTATGGGACTCAATTTTAGACTAGCAAAACTTTAGGTACTTGGAGGAATACCTCTTCAACTTTTGCGTTAATGTCTTTAACTTTTAGGGCTGAGTGTGGTGGCTCATATTTATAATCCTAGAGCTTTGGAAGGCCAAGGCAGGAGGATCACTTGAGGCCAGGAGTTCAAGACCAGCCTGGGCAACATAGCAAGATGTTGTCTCTTTAAAAAAATTTAAAAATTAGCCAGGCACAGTGGCTTGAACCTGTAGTCCCAGTTACTTAGGAGGCTGAGATGGGAGGATCACTTGAGCCCAGGAGTTCAAGGTTCAACTCAATCACACCACTACACCCCAGCCTGAGCAACAGAGCGAGAGTCTATAAAAATAAATAAATATATAAATAAATAATTTTTAAAACAAGAAAATACAAGCCACTAAAAACCAAGGTGCCTAGGTAAGATCTCACTGCCCTCCATGGGGCCAACTTATTGCGGAGACAGATGCCTCCTGTCACTCTGTCGGTTGCTTGGAACAAGTTGGCCATCTGTCCCTTGCTCACTCCTTTAGAAAAGTCATAGCAATTTCCTGACCCTGCTAGCACTAAATGACAGGTTCTGTAGAGAGACATTTAGGACCCTCATGTCTGGCAACATAGAAACCAAATGTCTTATGGGGTGAATGTGCTGATAAGGCAAACCCCAGAAATGAGGGCCTAGACCTCCAATAGGAGGTCAACAGTAGACCTCCAATAGGAAGAAGGACATTTGGCTTTGCAGAAAACCTTGAGAGTGGTATGGATTTTCAGTTTCCCTTTCTTTCAAATAAGTCACCTCAGAGCCCTCCCTCTGTATACTGTGGAGGTGGTAAAAACAGGGTTTGTCAAATTACCATCCAGAGTCTCAGTGACTTGGCCTAGGACTCTACTGCTCCTCACTGGGCCCCATGCCTGTCAGTGGAACAAAGCCAAGACACACTCTCTACCCTGACCCTAGAGGTGTATATAAATTCCCTTCTGCAGCTTTTCCCGAGAACTGCTAACACACAGCTGCACAAAGGACTAGATCTTCTCCAGAGCACTGTGAGAGTGCCATGGAAGAAGACACAGCAGGCAAATGGGACTCTGGCTGGCTGTGTGTATAGGAGGCATCTTGCTGGAGTCACTAGTCTAGTTCTTATTTTCTTTTATCTCCTTGTGCTGGGCCTCTGCTCTTTCCCAAAGGAAATCGGCTTTCACTATCCCTCTCTCTACCTTGGGAAGGATCTATTCTCAGTGTTCCTATTGTCCTGTCTCTCGCAGGTCAGTCCTGCCCCCTCCTACACCCAGCCCCTCCTGGGTATAAATGCAGTTCAGTCCTGCCTGAAGCTGCCTCTGACCAGAAAGAAACACCAGATCTGCTGCTTCTGATGAGAGATGATTCCAAAGACTAGTATGCAGGAAGGAGACTATAGAGAGAAATGCTGAGTGACTGGTGAACATGTCAGCCATCCTGTGGTTGCTGTGGCCACAGAGTCCTGAAGTGGAGGGTCTTGGCTTGTATTTAGCACTGTCCCACAAAATGAAACCTGTGCTTTAACTTTAAGGAGAGCTCTGTGCCTCCCTTTATGAGAACTCAAGGATTTGGTCTTCCACTTAACTGGTACACCCTCTGTGCCAAGGACATTGGTAGATGCCACTTAATACCCAGATGTGAGCTTTGCACTCTGCCACCAGAACAAGGGGCTCAGTTGAACAGAGATCTTTGAGCCCTAGGAGTGGGTCTGCAGCTCAGAGGGAGCTCACAGTATAGTCCTCATCTATGGAAACAGTTCCTTTTGGAGGGCATTCTAATCTGGGGTTTGGTCATGCTAATACCCCAGTGATACTGCAGTTTTGTGTGTGGTCTCAGACACCACTTCATATCGTGGGTGCTCACCTGTACTCTGTCTTACAGGGACTGCATGAAAGGAGAGGAAACAGAGAACAAGAAGATCGGCTGTACTGTTAACCTGATGGTGAGAGGACATGGGCTCTCCCTCCTGTCTGCCTAGTTGGATGATTTCTGTCCTGCACTGTAATTGGCTTGGCCTTTCTAAAGTACATGGCTACAGGCCGAAGGGTTTACGTCAGGACATCAGCTCTGTTACTAGTATCTTGGAAGCCTGTACCTCCTCAGGCACATTTCTACTTGGGAAAGGAATGAAATGGATTCTATTTTGGTGGAACTCTAGCCTGGTCTCTCGGCAAGGTTCATCAACCTGACATACCCTGATTCACAGTGTGCCCTGATCCCTGATCTGCCCTGATGCTCTTCGTCTTCCACACTACCCAAGTCTCCCACAGACCTGCCAGTGGTTCTACCCACAGCGAGTATTTGTTCTGGCTGGTCCTTTCCGTTTCTGGTGCTGTCTGCCTCTAGGACCCACCCTCTCCCTCGTGCCCAGCACCCTCATGACTTTGGCCAGCTGTCTAGAGCTCAAGTATATCTTCCACAGGTATCTGAGGTAGCAGACACTCTCATCTTTATGTGTTTTTCCTTCTCTCTCTTACAGAACTTTTACAAATCTGAGATTAACAAAGAAGAGATGTATATCCGTTACATCCATAAGCTTTGTGACATGCACTTGCAGGCTGAAAACTACACAGGTGAGGGAAGAGCCATGCCTGCCCATGAGGACAGACTGAAGGAATATGCACACTGGCAGAGAAAGGCTCTAAGCTGGTGCCTGCCAGATCTCAGCAGAATGTTGGGGCTCATGCTATCCCCTCACCTCATTCCTTTCTCTCAATGCCTTTGTGGCACATGATAGAGAGAAAGCAGGCAGAACTTCCACTCATGCCTTTGGGCCACATCCTCCACTGCTTTAGACTATTCCACTCTCCTTCCCCATGTCCACCTCTCTGAGGCCTCAGGGATGAGCTCCAAATTCTGGTGCACCAGATCGGAGCATCCTAAGCTCACTGTCACTCCTCATGAACAGAGGAATTTTTAGGACCTTCAAAGCTAGAGCTAAGCGAGGCCACAACAGAATATCCTCCTAACCCTGGGACTTCCAGAACTCTCTGGCAGACCTGCCTTACAGTCTAGGCTCTTCCTCTGTAACTGCACAGCAGCCCCACATTGTGTTTCCAGTGGAGAGTATGGAGAGTGTTCATCTGACTTCTTGCTAGGCTAGACAGGGCACATTTCATTATATCTACTGCTTAATCTATTACTATGGCCTTTTCTAACTAGAACAAATTTTAAAGCACTTCAAAGTGCTTGGCACAACTGTTTACTGAGAACCGCTCTGAAAGGAGGATGTGTGGGTGCATGTGTGTTCTATCTGATCATCTTGTGCCATAGTTCCCCCAAAATTGCCATCTTCTCCCCTGTGGTGACTAGCTACTATGTCTTAGCCCTTAAGCCATAGGACTTGAATTTGTGTGATAGACCAGGAAATTCAAGCTATTCTTGTCTATAAACATTACTAGAATCAGATGGATTTGTAAAAACAGAGATTCCTCCCTCCTTATCTCTAGATGTTAGAGAGAGTTTAGCATAGATGCCACCTTTTCTGATATCACAGCTTGGCAAGAATTAAATCTAAAATGACTGGGTTGAATCTCCCATTCTCTGCATCCATTTCCACCCATGATCCCACCAGCCTTATGAGAGGGCAGTAAAGAAAAAGACTGATAAATTCCATGTACCAGTAGACGCATTTGCTAAACTCGTAGAGGACTGGGCCATGACTAAGAGGCTAGGTCAGGGATGTGAACAGAGAAAGGATGCTAATGCTTGGTTCTGGGAATGACATCTCAAAAGAATATAGGTAGGAAGAAAAATATTTTTCACATGGTTTCCTAAGCAGTAAAGGGAGGCCCTTAGTGCCACAGAGCTTTTCCCAAGAAAAGGCTTCCTGGACCTTGTGAGAAGGCATGTGTATCCCTGAGCAGGAGGTTCCAGTGATAAGGGGACAGAGGAGAAGCATAGAGCATGGACATAGGCAAGTGGGCCTGACTAAAACTAGAAGTGGGTCAAAAATGGTTAGAAATGGGCAGCAGGTTTGAGTATGGCCTTGAAATCCAGGGCAGAAGCTAGGACTAATTAATTTGCTAGTAGAAAATTCCCACTATGAATGAGCAAATAGAACAGAAAAGAGAAAACTGTGTAGTAGGGACCCTGAGCAGTGGATATAATTAGTGTGTCTTATCCCTTGGAATTTAGAGAGCCACAGTGTTTAGCTGCTGTTGTTTTATATAACCCTCTCTAGTTGTTCCACACACACAGTAAGATGTTGCCAGGCCTTCACTATGCGTCCAATATTAATTTAGTTTCCTCCATGAATGGAGCCTCTGGTGTAATTGATGTAATTACTACCATTCACACTCCTTCTCTTTTGTTCTTTTAGAAATGGTAGAGATGAGGGGAAAGGGCCATTCCCAGGGCCATGCTGAGGGCAGACAATGGAGCTAGAAGCATTGAGACTGAGACTGGCTTAGGGGAAGCCTTGGTTGGTGCTTACCCCTAAGAGCCGGTCCTGAGAAGGTTGGAAAGGAAGCTGTAGCCAGTTGAGCAAAAAGGAACCCAAGAGCTCTCTCTCTGATGTGTCAGGATCTCCCAAAGCTGGCAACCTGTGCAGAGACTCTGGGTAACTGAGTCATTTTTTATTCTTTATCTGGAGCCCAGAACAAGTGACCAGGCCATGGGAAGATGGATATTTGGTTCCTTCATGCTTGTCCAAGGGTTATTGGCTTGCTGGACAGCCCCATTGTCTCATCTTTGGTATCTAATGTCTCTGACCTGAGCATTCCAGTTTGCCCTGGCATTCTGCTCAGCCCAGTCCCCTGGCACCAGGCTGCTCCTAGGCCTTTGAGGGGAAGCCCCTGGACCTGCATGCTGCCTATCCCCACAGAGGCTGCATTCACGCTGCTCCTGTACTGTGAGCTGCTGCAGTGGGAGGATCGGCCACTGCGGGAATTCCTCCACTACCCATCCCAGACAGAGTGGCAGCGGAAAGAGGGACTGTGCCGGAAGATCATTCACTACTTCAACAAAGGAAAGGTAGGTGTCATTAGGCAAGGCTTTCAGCCCCTCAGCTCCTGTGATGCGTGGCATCTTGACACCATAGGGTTGGCAGCAGCTGCAAAATGGTACGTGGGGCGGTGAGTGGGTGGGTGCCCATGTATGTTCATCAAATTTGGAAACAGCATGATTTTCTCTGGGGAAAGAAAAAACCAGCCACCTAGTTCTGTTTCTTGAAAGCCCAATTCAAGATTGGAGGTGTCAGAAACTATCCCACACCCCAGCTTTGTAGGAGCATTAACATTTATAGGTGTTAATGCTCCTACAGCAGGGGCTTCTGGGAACCATTTGTTTTCATTAGATCTACTTAAAGAATTGATGTGGCTTTGTAATCTGCTGCCATAGAAAATGTGAGTGGTAAAAATGAATGGATTTTAACCATAGCCAAAGGAGGCCTGTACTGCCTCTTGCTGGTACATGTTCTTGTCTTAGATTTCCCTTCCCTACAACACAGCCTGGGCTTCTCTTATATTGGGGTTATTCTCCATCAAACTAGGTTTTCTGGGATTGGCAGCATTGCCAGTGCTGGTTTAGGCCTTCTTGGGGCTTCGTAGCCATCTTGCTCCAATCTCTGGGAGAACTCTTCATGGGGCCCTTTGACCACCTACTGTTGGGTGTGGCCCATGCACTGGAAAGCCTGGGAGTATATATAACTCATTGAAGCCATTCTCTCATTACTCAGCTTTGAGCACATTTTAAAAAGCTGAAATAGAGTCATTCAAGGAATTGTTGTGGCTTAGCTCCTGACTTAAATAAATGGAATATGGCTTTTTTTAATGAGTTTTTCATCCAAAAGAGAGATTTAAACATTAATGGCTTTTGCCCATAAATTAGAAGACGTTCTTCCATTTTATATAACATAAGAGACTCAGAAAACCCTCACTCATGCAGAGAATACACTGGTAAACAAGAACTTTTCCAAAATCACAACTGTCACGGAACCTATTTAGGAGGGGAGGCCCATGTTCAGTTATTAGCCAACCTAAGGGACTAATCCACCGTGCTGACCGAAAGCCTCCTCCCCTTGCTGGTCTGGGGCCTGACTTAGGGGCCCCTCACTGGCACAGTTTTAGGCCTGTCTTCCTGGCACTCAGCCATCCTGGAGCTGCCACTCACTTACATGCCCAGCAAGCCCTTCCAGCTCAGAGGAAATAGCATAGCAGGGTGTCAGTGCATGAGTGCTTTTTTAGTGTATTGATTTTCCTCTTTTATTTCCATAGCCATAGAGTACGGAGTAGAGAGTTAGGCTATCTGATTGAGCCTACCAGTGAAATGTGTGAGCATTAATGGTCCTTTCTTCATCTGATACTGTAGTAGTACATAGAAAAGCAGGATTAAACTGTAATAGGCTAGGGAATGAAACACAAAACCTGCCTGAGTATTGTAGATGGGCAGGAAGGAGAGAAGGACTAGGAGTCTCCACAGGCCACCTTCTCAGGTCTCCCCACCCCTTCCAGAAACCCTACCTTTGCTGTGAAATGCTGAAGAGCAGAGTCTGCGCTGAGTGCAGACCGCCCAGTGAGCCCTTCTAAGAGCTCGTCCTCAGGGCATTTATCAGATCCGTTCTCTTAGGCTCATATAGAAGGTCCGCCTTCTCTATTCCTGTGTCTCAGCTCCTGATGAAACCATTTGGTGAGGCTAACCAGTTCTTCCTGAAAACATTCAGGGTTTTTTTAATGGCTCCAGAAAAGCAAAACCTGACTGCTGTAGGAAAAATGCTCCTGTGGATCAGGGATACTTGGTGCCCAAAGAAAACCCACCTTGGCAACAAGAGGAGGGCAGAAAAGGAAAAGACTCAGGGGGAGAGGCAGGTAAAGGGTTTCTAGCCGTCAGCACTGCCAGCACAAGCCCATTCCCTCTTGACTTTTCTTCTACACACTCCCAGCATCTCTGCTGTCTGCCTTAAATAGACAACCCAGTCTCCTTTGGTCCCATGTTTATTTCCTGGGTACTCAAGAGGATTAGCCATGGCCAATGACTGATGACCACAGTCAAGCCCTGGGCTATACTCTTCACTAGTGAGGTGGTTACCTAGGAACTGCTCCAAGGTGGACTGGACTTCAGCCCATTTCTTCCAGGCCAGACAAGGAGAAAGATAAACTCCAAAGAGACAAAATGTGGCAGAGTGAGAGTTGAGAGAAGGAAGGGAAAGTGTGAAGATGGGTACTGGTCCTTCAACCCCAGGCAGAGGGAGGAGACAGGAGGGAAAGCCAAACAGAGGCCTCTATTCCCTGTTCATCTGGCGGACCCTCAGAGCTAGACCAGCCCCCACTGTCAGAGCAGGCTGGGGCTCTCCTGCTTGAAGGTTCACTATAGCCCCCATTGATTTGAAGAAATGACTTATTTATAATATGTAAAGTGTAAACAGAGGTACGAAGACTGCCAAACTGGAGAACCAGGATTTTCCTTTCCTTTGCTGTTTGATTAGCATGAACCCTAAGGCTGGGCATGGTGGCTCATGCCTGTAATCCTAGCACTTTGGGAGGCCAAGGCAGGAGAATCACTTGAGGTCAGCAGTTCAAGACCATCCTGAGCAACATAGCGAGACCCTATCTCTACAAAAATATTTTTAAAAAAGAGCAACCCCTAAGTCAATGTAACTTTTTGTGCCATCCCTGTGAGAAGACAAGGACACATAAAAGCACACATCTACCAGAGCTGGTAGAGTGATTGGATTTCAGACACCTGGTAAGGAGTTTTAGGGTTAGCTTTGCCTCCTGCCTGAAGGAGGGAAACCAACGGAAAAGATGTAGATGGGGATGCTTTGTACCTGCAGTTTATTCCTTACCTGTGTAGAGAGGTAGCTGTCAAGTCCCCAGACCCACCAATGTTCCAGCACATCCCTTGATGCTGGCAGAGTGTCTTGAAACTCTTGGTTCTGGCTCACTCTAAAGTTAATTGGGGGAGACACCATGGAGCATCAGGATTACAATGTCGGGTAGAGATGCCAGCAAGACAGATGAGCGTTGATCCCAAAGGATAAGAAGACCTGTTTTATTGGGAGTTACTGTCAGCAGGCAGGGAGCCTTTAAGCCCCCCATGGGGCCAGCATCACCTAAATGAGCAGTCCCCCAAGGGGTGGCTCTTGACAGGCTGGCCAGAAGTCTGTACACAGCTCAGTTGCTCAGCCAGCCCCCGTGGAGCTGCCTGCAAGGCAGACTCTGTTGCAAGTCCTTGTGTAAAACCTGCCGAAGCAGCATTTGGAGCCAGAGACAGGACTGACATGTGCCCCCTTGAAAGCTGTAGTGTGAGGGTATAAGATGTTTTCTAGCTCCTTGAGGTAGAGGCATTGTATTATATTAGGGCAAGGAGAAGAAGTCTATTTAAAAATATTTTTGGTTTGTTTCAATCTTTTTAATTGGTCATACAGCTTCAATCTATATGGCATTAATTTATTCAAAGGACAGAAATAATATGCTCTTTCTGAGAAACACAATCCCAAATGAAAATATTGTCCTTCTCCCTGATGCTATTTCAAATAGTAATTTTAAAAATATAGTTCTTTATGATTTAAAGATTCATACTGAAATATTTATTGGTGAAATTATATCATACCTGAGATTTGCTTCAAGGACTATAGGGAAGAGTCAGTGGATGGGGTATGAATGATACAAGAGTCCATGAGTTGGTTATTGTTGAGGCTGGATGATAGGTACCTAGGGGTTTATTCTTCTATTCTCTCTATTTTTTGTATGCTTGAAATTTAATATAATAAAAAAAATGTTTTTAATTAGTATTTAGAGTTGAGGGGAATAGCCTGGGTAAAATATCAAGTAAACTAATGATTCCCAATCAAACAAAAGAGAGAAAACACTATATTTTTTTAAAAGGAAGAAATGGACAATATTGCCTCTTAATGAAAGTCCACTTATTGGAGAGACTTTCTCCATAATAGGAGCCATACCACAGAAACAGTCTGGGATCTGACGAGGCAAAGATCATCTAAAGCCTAATTTAAGGTTCAAATTTTTCCATAAAGGAAATTGTCAGGTCTACTACCAAGTCCCTGGGTAGACACTTTCTTCCTGGTTTACATACTTGTTTCTGAGCTTATATGATCTGAATTTATAATATAAACTCTTTCATTAACTCATTCAATAAGTCTTTATTGAGCTTCTTACACATGCCTAGAATTGTTCTAGGCTGTAAGGATAAAGTAAATAAATAGGGTCCCTACACCCCTCCCATGCAGTTTTTATCTAATCAAAACTAATACAACAAAACCACTCAAAAGCTAAAACTTAAAGGCCAGATACCACAATGGCTCAAGAGATAAACAAAGCAACAAAGTTCAACCCAACAGGAAGAACAGAAATTTGCCCCACCTATCAGTTCTCTCAGTAAATGTCAAAAGCTTAAACTTCCCACTCAAGAGACATAGGCTGGCCAAATGGATTAAAAAAAAAAAAACACAAGCCAAGTATCTGCTGTCTTCAGCAAACACACCTAACCTGCACAGATGCATATAGACTAAAGGTAAAGGGGTAGAGATCGGTATTCCAAGCAAACGAAAGCCAAAAGAAGACTGGCGTGGCAGTTTTGATTTCAGATAACTTAGTTTTTAAACCAACAAAAGTAAAGAAAGACAGAGAGTCATTATATAATGGTGAAGGGCACAGTTCAACAAGAAGAGATAACAATTTTAAATACATATGCACCCAGCTTAGGTGTACCCAGATTCATAAAGCAAATTTTTGGTCTAAACAAATTGATAAACAGCAACTCCATAATAGCCAGAGATTTCAACACCCCACTGACAGCACAGGATAGATCCTCCAAACAGAAAAATAATAAAGAAATAATGGACTTAAACAGAACTCTAGAACAATTGGGCCTGACTGACATTTACAGAACATTCTACCCAAAAACGACTGAATATATGTTCTCATCAGCTCATGGGACATTCTCTAAGATTGACCATATCCTAGGACACAAAGCATGTCTCAAAAAAATTTTTAAATAGAAATTATACCATATATCTTTTCAGATCACAGTGGAATAAAAGTAGAAATCAACCCAAACAGAAACTCTCATTCCTACACAAAATCATGAAAATTAAACCACCTTCTGAATGATTACTTCATAAATGAAGAAATCAAGATGGAAATCAAAAAATTATTTGAACTAAATGACAAAGGAGACACAAGTTATCAAAAAAACAAACATACAAACAAAACCTTTTATAGAGTGGTGGGCAGGCGGGAGGGGGGAGGAAGAGAAGGGGGTATACTTACATAATGTTTGCAGTGTGCACCACGTGGGGATTAGACAGGCTTGAATCTCTGGCACATCGGGTGGAAGGAGGGGTGGCAAGGGCAATATATGTAACCCTAACAATATTTATACCTGCATATTTTGATGAAATAAAATGGGGTGAAAGGGGCACAAAGGGAAAAAAAATCTGTGGGACATGGCTAAAGCAGTCCTGAGAGGAAAGTTTATTTCCATAAATGCCTATATCCAAAAGACAGAAAGATCACAAATAAACAACCTAATGAATTGACTCAAAGTGCTGGAAAAAGAAGAACAGACCGACCCCAAATACAGCAGAAGTAAAATTAACAAGATCAAATCAGAACTAAATGAAATTGACAACAAGAAAACTATACAGAAGATTAATAAAACAAAAAGTTGGTTCTTTGAAAAAATAAAATTGACATGCCTTTGGCTAGACTAACGAAAGGCAGAAAAGAGAAACCTCTAGGCTGGGCGTGGTGGCTCATGCCTGTAATTCTAGCACTCTGGGAGGCCAAGGCGGGCTGATTGCTCGAGGTCAGGAGTTCAAAAGCAGCCTGAGCAAGAGTGAGATCCCATCTCTACTAAAAATAGAAAGAAATTAATTGGCCAACTAAAAATAAATAGAAAAGATTAGCTGGGCATGGTGGTGCATGTGTGTAGTCCCAGCTACTTTGGGAGGCTTAGGCAGGAGGATTGCTTGAGCCCAGGAGTTTGAGGTCTCTGTGAGCTAGGCTGACACTACGGCACTATAGCCAGGGCAACAGAGTGACACTCTGTCTCAAAAAAAAAAAGAAATCGGTCTCTAGAATTAAGATGGCAGACAAGAAACACCTCCAGACAGAGTGTCTCTGCAGAAAAGACAGATTCTAGCAGAAATTAGAAGAAAGAAGCAAGAAGACGAGCCTACATCGGACAAGGTTCGGAAGGAGGAGTACCTGAGACCACGGGAGACTCCACGGGAGGAGGCTGCAGAAGAGAACTAGAAGCTGAGACCGCCTCCCCGGAGACCAGCAGGAAGCGTAGGTGGATAGGACAAGTTTCCCCTCCCCTGCATCTCAGACTGCTGGTGGGCTCCCCAGCAGGTGGAGAGACCTGCGGACACCAGCCCAGCAACGGCCACTGCCAGTGAGCAGTAAGCCAGTAGCGGATGCAGCACCAGGCTCCCAATTCCCTCGGGGCACCTCCGTGTGCACAGACCCGAGCCTCGCAGCAGGCACCATATTGCCTCATTCTCCCCTCCCCCGACCCTATCCCCAGCTGCCCAGAGAGACAATACAGCCACCAGTTGGAGGCACCTCCAGGAAATGGGATCTTCCCTTTTGGGGCCCTACAGCTGACTAAGGGGAACTCAGACTGTGAGCTCTCTACCTGCCAGCCCTCCCAGGTGCTGCTGGCACGGTGATCACAGGAGAACGGGGCAGACCCTGAGGCTGAGAGACATAGACCCAGCTTGGGCTCCCCGTGGGTGATTTGGGACTGGCACTCCTCTCCCTGGTGGGGATATAGTTTGAACCCTGGGGCCCAGAGGTCAGACCTGCAGACCAGATCCCATGCACCGAGGTCTCGCATTGCCCGGGGCACAGAAGAGATATATGTGAATAGCCTACTGATGTGTGTGTGCCTTCAGGGGCAGATCAGCGTCCTAGAGGGCAACCCTAGAGAGATTCAATGCAAACAAGAAGACGTCACAACATGCAGTCATCAGACTGACCAAAATATCAACTAAAGAGGCCCTTCTAAGAGCTGTAAGACGAAAGAAGCAAGTAACATACAAGGGAAAGCCAATTCGAATAACACCAGACTTCTCTACTGAGACTTTACAAGCAAGGAGAGACTGGGGCCCCATTCTCACTCTTCTGAAACAAAACAATGCCCAGCCTAGAATCTTATTCCCTGCAAAACTAAGCTTCATATATGGAGGAGAAATAAAGACATTCTCAGATAAGCAAAGTCTCAGAGAATTCACCAAGACCAGCCCTACAAGAAGTACTCAAAACAGTGTTACACACGGAACACCATAATAAAAACTCACCAATATAAAAACAACCAAAACCCAAAGATTAAAGGCCAGATAATACAGTGGCTCAAGAGAGAAATCAAAGCAACAACATCCAACTCAAAAGAATGAACAGTAATCTACCTTACCTATCAGTTCTCTCAATAAATGTGAATGGCTTAAACTCTCCACTCAAGAGACATAGGCTGGCTGAATGGATAAGAAAATACAGGCCAAGTATATGCTGTCTTTAGGAAACACATCTAACCTGCAAGGATGCATATAAAAGGGTGTAGATCAGTATTCCGAGCAAGCGGAAGGCAAAAGAAGCCCGGTGTGGCAGTTCTTATCTCAGATGATTTAGTTTGTAAACCAACAAAAGTATTGAAAGACAACAATCAAATTCTTTTCCACAGAGGTTGCACTAATTTGCAGTCCCACCAGCAGTGTAGGAGTGTTCCTGTCTCTCCACATCCTCACCAGCATTTGTTGTTTTGGGATTTCTTGATATAGGCCATTCTTACTGGGGTTAGGTGGTATCTCATTGTGGTTTTGATTTGCATTTCTCTAATAATTAGAGAAGTTCAGCATTTCTCACAATGGAATATTACTCAATCCTAAGAAATGACGGTGAGGAGCACCATTTATGCTATCTTGGATTAAGCTTAAGCCCGTTATCCAAAGTGA
The DNA here is from genome assembly GCA_008750895.1 of Mirza zaza. Lineage (NCBI taxonomy): Eukaryota > Metazoa > Chordata > Mammalia > Primates > Cheirogaleidae > Mirza > Mirza zaza. The sequence continues at coordinate 92,739 of VSMD01082565.1, forward strand.
GGTGACACAAAACATGGAAAATAGGCTCTACATCTACTCACCATCAAATTGGTACTGACTGATTAAAACTATGGTTTTCAAATGGTGGCAGTGCTCACCAGGGATTTGCAGGGGGACCCAATCTTAGGGAGGTGGCGAGTATTTTGGAGGGGAAGGGCATAACTCTAACCCTTGTTAGGGAAAGGAAAAGATATACAATGTAACCAAAATGTCACAAAAACAAAACAAAACTTTTTATCGGGTGGTGGGCAGGCAGGAGGGGGGAGGAGGAAAGGGGTGTGTGCTTCCATAACGTGTGTGATGCACACCACCGGGGGATTGGACACATCGGGGGGAGGGAGGGGAGGCAGGGGCAATATTTGTAACCCTAACAATATTTGTAACTCCATAATATGATGAAATAAAAAATAAAATAAAATAAGTCTAAAAAACAAAAAAAGAAAGACAACAATCAAATTGAGAACCAAATCAAAGACTCGATTCCCTTCACAATAGCAACAAAGAAATTAAAGTACCTAGGAGTATACTTAACCAAGGAGGTAAAAAACCTCTACAGGGAGAACTATGAAACACCGAGGAAGGAAATAGCAGATGATGTAAACAGATGGAAATCCATTCCATGCTCGTGGATAGGCAGACTCAACATCATTAAAATGTCTATACTACCCAAAGTGATCTACAGATTCAATGCAAAACCTATTAAAATCTCATCAGCATTCTTCACAGATATAGAAAAAATAATTTTATACTTCGTATGGAACCAAAGAAGACCCCGAATATCAAAAGCAATTCTAGGCAACAAAAACAAAATGGGAGGTATTAATATGCCAGATATCAAACTATACTACAAAGCTGTAGTAATTAAATCAATCTGGTGTTGGCACAAAAATAGGAATATTGACCGGTGGAACACATCTGAGAATCCTGATATAAAACCATCCTCATATAGCCAACTAATCTTTGACAAAGCAGACAAAAACATACACTGGGGAAAAGAATCCCTCTTCAATAAATGGTGCTGGGGAAACTGGATAGCCACTTGTAGAAGGCTAAAGCAGGACCCACACCTTTCACCTCTCACAAAAATCAACTCATGCTGGATAACAGACTTAAACCTAAGGTATGAAACTATTAGAATTCTACAGGAAAATGTTGGAAACACTCTCCTAGACATCGGCCTAGGCAAAGAGTTTATGAAGAAGTTCCCAAAGGCAATCACAGCAGCAACAAAAATAAACAAATGGGACATGATCAAACTAAGAAACTTCTGCACAGCCAAAGAAACAGTCATGAAAGTAAACAGACAACCTACAGAATGGGAGAAAATCTTTGCATCCTACGCGTCTGATAAGGGGCTGATAACTAGAATATACTTAGAACTCATGAAAATCAGCAAGAAAAAATCAAATAACCCTATTAAAAAGTGGGCAGAGGACTTGAACAGAAACTTTTCAGAAGAAGGCAGAAGAATGGCCAACAAACATATGAAAAAATGCTCAACATCTCTGATCATCAGGGAAATGCAAATCAAAACCACAATGAGATATCACTTAACTCCAGTGAGAATGGCCTTTATCAAAAAGTCTCCAAATAAATGCTAGCGTGAATGCGGAGAGAGAGGAACACTCCTACACTGCTGGTGGGATTGCAAACTAGTTCAACCTCTTTGGAAAGCAATATGGAGATACCTTAAAGCGATACAAGTGAACCTACCATTCGACCCAGCAATCCCATTGCTGGGTATCTACCCAAAAGATCCAATGACACTCTACAAAAAAGACACCTGCACTCGAATGTTTATAGCAGCACAATTCATAATTGCAAGGCTGTGGAAACAGTCCAAGTGCCCATCAATCCAAGAATGGATTAATAAAATGTGGTGTATGTACACCATGGAGTACTATTCAGCTCTAAGAAACAACGGTGATATAGCACATCTTATATTTTCCTGGTTAGAGCTGGAACCCATACTACTAAGTGAAGCATCCCAAGAATGGAAAAACAAGCACCACATATACTCACCAGCAAACTGGTATTAACTGAGCAGCACCTAAGTGGACACATAGGTACTACAGTAATAGGGTATTGGGCAGGTGG